>JAQQSZ010011331.1:0-12282 GCA_028646595.1 Phalanger gymnotis | reverse complement strand
AGGTCTCTGAAACACTCTCTCCCTCTTATCTCTCCACTCAATTTCTAAATTTTCTATCTTCTTCATGCAAACGGAGGAGCTAAAAACAAAATAACATAAGATGGCAAGACTTTGATTTCACCTTTTCAGGGGATATTTTATTTGGGGGAAGCTGATTGTTGTGGTATATGGGAAAGAGCACTGGAGTTGGAGTAAGGAGACCTAGATGGAGCTTTTGTCATGTAAAGAATAGCCATGAAACTTGAGCAACTTTCTGAAACTAATATTTCTCATCCTCAAAATGGGAAAAATAATGCTTTTATGTACTGCCTATCTGGTAAGGTTGTTGTGGAGTTCAAGTGGTGTATGGTGATATGCAAATTAACTGGGATAAAGGAAGGTAATTAAATGTATTATACAGTAAGTCTGACAACTTATGCATCTTTACAAAATTAATATGCAATACCTTCTTTTGCTGCAATCAATTGCTTTATATGATTTGGCATTGCGATCATAATATTTTGTCATGTACTCTTTAATTCGTGAAACCACTGATTTGTCACATCGTTCATTGTACCTTTGACAATCAGTACATTTTTCTAAGCCTAACCTTGACTATACCTGTAGGTCTATAATGGAGTTCAAATTGGCAAACTCCCAGGCCATTTGCAGCGTGCTTATCTCCATCTTCTGGATCAAAATTTTCAATTAGTTTGATATGTAGCATGGTACGAGGTTGTACTACAGTTTTCCATTTTCATTTGGGAATTTTATGGGTGTGTTAGAGTCTGGTGAAGCTGTACAGCTCTGATAGTCTCATTGGGGCTTGTTCTGATGATGATATTAGTATATCCTTGATTGAAAAAGAAACAGATCTTCCTCATTAAAAATGGTCATTTTCCAATCTTCATTACTCCAGGCTTCATACTGTCTTCATGCTGTGTTTTTTCTTCATAGCATCAGCTAGTTTTTTAGTGGTCTTCTCACAGTTCTTTCAACTACTATCCCCTGTAGAAGAATCACTAATAACTCTGCCCCCAGTTTCCTCCGAAGGTCTAATTTTTCCCCCTGAGGATTAATTAGGTTGTTTTCAGCAATAGTTTGTCATTTCTTGGTACTAATTTTTGACCACATTTTCCTTTGGTCTTTTGCATGACCAATCCTGTTTCATTACGGGCTAGAATGATTCCTGAAATACATGACTTCCCCAACCTAGCACTTGTTGCAGGACCTTTGTAGTTGAAGCATGCTCTTTAACAGTGAGAATTTTTGTATGTTTCCCTTTAGTTGCATCTTTTCTTCAAAACTGCAGAATTAAAAACACAGAAAAAGACAGCAATGAAACCACATCTATATGGGACAAAAATGGCATTCAATGAACAGTATTAACTAACGGTGAAAAAAACAACTTAATCTGGTTTCATCTGGTCAAGATCCAATTTTCTGAGTCAGCCTAGTGTTAGAAGAGTACATGCATGGGAAAGAGGGAAACAGAATATGCGTATTTGTTAAGTGCCTACTATATGGCAGTAGCTGTGCTAAGTACTTTACAAATATTATCTCATTTGATACTTACAACAAACCCGGGATGTAGGTGCTATTATTATTTCCATTTCACAATTGGGGAAACTGAGGCAAGCAGTTGTTAAATGACTTGCCCAGGGCCACAGTAGATGTCCAGGGAGAGATTTGAACTTAGGGCTTCCTAACTTCAGGCCCAGTGTTCTCTGTCACACTACTGTTATCACAAAATGAACCCATATCATAAATTATTATGTGCAACAAGTAATTCATTCACTGATATAAATCTTTTTGTGAGTTTAAAGATTTCTACAGAATTGTGAGTTAATTGAGAATGTAGACATGGACACCCTTATCTACCTATGCTTCATTAAGCCTTGGTTAAATCTTTTGTAGGCTATTGAGTTGACTGACAGAACGTCAGCAGCTAAGCTTTGCTAGGAATTCAGAATGGCTCATTCACTTGATAGAGGGAATCCACAGCCTCACAAGATCTGGAGTCTGAAGGAATCTCAGAGGTCTTCTAATCTAAGCTGTACCTGACTGAAGGTACCCTGTAAAGCATCCTGCACAAACAAATGCAGCCATGCAACCCTTCAGAAAACCTGTAGTGAAAAGGAGCCCAGTAAAACCTGAGGGACTCTAACAATTTCCGAACAGCTTTCCCTCTTAGCAAGTTTTCCCTCATAAATTTCGATCCATCTCTTTGGCACTTCCAATCATTTTTCCAACTTCTGCAGTCTAGGGCCAAGCAGAAAAAGCCTATTTTTTCCTATATACTTAAAGTTAACCATCATGTCCTTCTCCAATTCTTCTCTTTAGACCAAAACCTCCAATTTCTTCAATTGATTCTCTTATGGTCCTTGCATAATCCTGGTTACCAGTCTTTGGATCTGGTCCAGTTTCTCAATGTTTTTCCAAAAATGTGGTGCCAAGAAGTGAAGTATTATACTTTTCTTAGCACACTAAAGAGCCCAGACAAATTAGATGGTTTTGTGCAATGGGAGTATCTCTAAAACAGGTTATGTTTATAAATTCATAGGTCTTTGCTCCTCAACCTAACATCTTGGTGGAGAAAGATTATAGAAAAGCATGGCTTCCTGTATTGTGCCTGAGTCAGGGCTTGGGAAATTTGGCCTGAGGACTGTCTTGTTGTCTCCCCTTTCAGGCTTCCTTCAATTTTTAGCAAAACTGTAATTTTCAAACATACATTCCAAGAGGGAAGGAAAGAAAAAGTTTCCCTTTTCAGGAATGCTTTTGTACTTAACACCTCTGTGAACTCTGTGACCAAAACCGTCATCTGGAAGCTCTATTCAGAGGTGGCTGAGCAGACTGCCAAATTCAGACTCCAAATACTATCTTCTCCACATTATAAATGGCCTTTTCTGACAGTTTGAATTAAATGTTTGCAGGCATTTGGATTAGCTTTGAGCTGTTGAGTCAAACCTTAACTACCCCTCTCACTATATACATTTGACAGACACCATATAGCCAAAGTAAAAGCAATGGTCTGTACTTATACAACCAGCCTAAGGGAATTCATAATTTCCTGAGTAAAGTTCAGCTCTAGCTATCTTGAGGAAAATCAGACATCATCCTGGTTGCAGCTTACCTTTGCTAACAAAGACTATTACCTGTTATATTGTCCCTGGTCATTTTCCTATTAACATGACTTCTGTCCTCCAACTTTTTTGAAGTTGGTTCTCAAATTTAAAGACAAAACACGGGCAGAGTGGAAAGAATACTGGCTTTGGAATCAGAAGACTTAGGTTCAAATTGTGCTTCTGTTGCTAACTCCCTGTGGGGGCAGGGCAAGCCAATTATCTTCTCTAGGCTTTGGTTTACACATCTATAAAATGAAGGGATTGAGGCAGTGAGGTGGTGTAATAAACAGAGCATCAGACCTGAGTCAGGAAGACCTGAGTTCAAATGTGTCATTAGAAACTTTACTAATTGTGTGACCCCAGGGAAATCACTTAATCTCTCTGTGCCAGGATTTCCTTATCTGTAAAATGGGCATAAGGTAGCTAGGTGGTGAAGTAGGCAAAGTGCTGAGCCTGGAGTCAGGAAGACTCATCTTCCCAAGTTCAAATCTGGCACCAGACACTAGCTCTGTGACCCTGGGCAAGTCACTTCACCCTATTTGCCTCAGTTTCCTCATCTGTACAATGAACTGGAGAAGGAAATAGCAAATCACTACAGAATCCCTGCTGAGAAAACCCCAAAGGGGTCATGAAGAGGCAGACCTGACTGAAAAATGACTGAACAACAACAAGAAAATGGGCATAGTAATAGCACCTACCTCCTGGGGCTTTTGTGGGGATAAAACGAAATAATATTTGGGAGGCACTTTGAAAACCTTCAAGTGCTAGATAAATGATAGGTATTATTAATATAATTATTGATAGTTTCTAAGGTCATTTAAACTCCAGATTCATAATCTTATGCTTCTCCATGTATCCATGTGTTAATCATTTTTGTATACAGTTGTCCTTTTTCCTGACAAATAAGCTTACATCCCATTGGGGTCATCCTTTTAACCCTCACTGCAAGAAAATGTTTTTCCTCTCTTTGTTATCTCATTTGGTCCTCACAGCAAAGGAGGACATGTGTCATTATCCCCAAAGACAATGAGGTCCAAAGAAGTTAAATGTTTCATGAGGGTGACATAGTGAGTAAGTCTCAGTAGTGGGCTTCAAACCCAGTCTTTCTGGATTCAAGTCTATCCCTCTATCTGCTACTCTTCAGTCTTTTTTCAGTCATGTCTGACTCTTTGTGACCCCTTTGGAGGTTTTCTTGGCAAAGATACTGGAGTGGTTTGCCATTTCCTTCTCTAGGTCATGTTACAATTAAGGAACTGAGGCAAACAGGATTAAGAGACTTGCCTAGGGTCACATGGCTAGAAAGTGTCTGAAGCCAGATTTGAACTTAGGAAGATAAGTCTTCTTGGCCCACCTACTCATCACTCCATCTGCTACAACTCCATGCCTTTCAGAGAGAATCATTTGTTGGGGGTGGGGAGAGGGGGGAAAGCAATGATTTATTCCAGAATTCCATGGCAATGATGTTTTATTGAAGATGGCAAACATTATTGACAACGCTGAAGAGGGCTACATGACCCAGACATATAACCATTAGAAACATACCCTAAAAATCCTAGACATAAAAAATTAGGATCTATTATTATCTGTTACATGCTAGACATATACTAGGCATATACTAGACTATGTATTATATATGACATCTCTTAATTTTTTAAAAAATATTTTTGATTCTTTCATCCATTTCTTTATCTAAATAAGTACTTTGGGATTTAATTTAAGTGTTTACTTTTCCTTTATATCCCTAATAAATCTAGATTTAGATAAAGGTATCTAAAGCATATCTCTTCACAAAGAAAATCCCTTAATTGGGTTATATATTTTTTCTAGGCAATGGCCTGAGATCCTTGATCCAAACCTTCTTAAAACTATGTTTTCAGCTAGGAAAAAGTGTCAAAGGCAATTGAAGTCTATATATTTGCTACTCATTTTTAAAAATAGTTCTTTCAATAAGTCTCCATTTGTACATCTAGTAAATATTTGTACATCAAATACAGCTAGAGAATACATCTTGGTGACTCAGTGGATGGCATGCTGAGCCTAAAGTCAGGTAGACCTGAATTCAAATCTGAAACTGAATTTCATCTTTGAACCATCCTGCCTTTCAGAATCGTTGTGAGGAAAGTCCTTTGTTGATGACAAAATGCTAGTGACAGAATTACTATTAATAAATGAGGGTAGCTAGGAGGCACCACAGTGCACAGAGCACTGGATTTGGAATCAGGAAGACCTGATGACCTCAGATACTTTACTAGCTGTGTGACCCTGGGCAACCCTATTTGCCTCAGTTCCTTATCTGTAAAATGAGCTGGAGAAGGAAATGGAAAACCAGTGCAGTATCTCCCAATGGGCAAGAAAACTCCCAAAGGGCATTTAACTTTTACTTTATCTGTGTGACCCTGGGAAAGTCATTTAACCTCTATTTGCCTCAGTTTCTTCAATTGTAAAATAGGAATAATGATAGCACCTACCTGACTGCCTTGTTGGGGGGATCAAATGAAATTATATTTGTAAAAAGTGCTAAGCACAGTGTCTGGCACATATGAGATGCTTTATTAATGATTTTTTATTTCTACGTTCCCATCTAATATGTAAAAGGTACTGTGAAATCTTTATTTGTACATCTGCCATCTACAAAGTAATGTGGCAGATGCAGGAGACACAGAAGTGAAGTGACCCAGTCCTGCCCTCAATCACCTTACAATCCATAACCTAGCTAGTTGCTAACTGTGACATTGGAAAGTTACTATTCTCTCTGTCTCTGTCTCTGTCTCACTCTCTGTCTCTGTCTCTCTCTGTCTCTGTCTCTCTCTAGCTTTGTCTGTCTCTCTGTCTCTGTCTCTCTCTCGTATGCAAAATGGGGACAATTGTTTCTGCTACAAGAAACTCACGGGGTTGTTATGAGGACTGAATGAGATCATTTATGAGAAATATTTTGCAACCATAAAACCCTATATAAATATAAGTAGGGATTAAGACACTGCTACCCATGTCACGTGTATACTTTCTTTTCCTGACCTTTTAAAAATAGAAAGTGCTGAAAAATAAGAGGTTATTATTGCTGTTACAAGGAAGAAGGAGCAATACGTTGAAAATCTATGTTTCTGTCTCCTCTCCCCTGCTCCACCACATCCCCAGGAAAGAGGACTGATGTGTCCCTCCCCTCCTCATCCTCAGTGTCACAAGACTGGGCAATCGGTCCAGCTGGGCTGAAGAAGATAGATTCTCCCTAATGCTCCCATGCACCAACTCTGTCAGGGATCTCTGTTCGCTTTTGTGTCCCTGAGGGAAAACATCTGCTGCTTCTCCTCCTTTGCTGTTTTTCTTCACTTTTACATGTATTTCTTGTTTTATTTGAAATTTCCATTGATCATTTCTATGGCTCTGTTCTTGATGCCTTTCTCATTGTTGCCTGATCCCTTTGGCTGGGCATGCCTGGGGATACACGCTCATCTTTTCTTGACTCACTGCTTCACCTTTTCAATCATTTATCTTCTTATCAGGTGTTTTGTTTTGGTAGAGGCTTTGCCAAAAGTTCTGTCTGCTACTTCCCCTCTCGACTTCCCAGTTTTGCACAATTAAAGCTCTTCTTCATTTCACAGATATTCTCTCTCTCTCTCTCTCTCTCTCTCTCTCTCTCTCTCTCTCTCTCTCTCTCTCTCTCTCTCTCATCTCTTGCTCTCATTCTACCCCCTCCTTCTCTCCCTCCTCTCCCCTATCTCTCTGTCTCTGCCTCTATCCCTGTCTCTCTGTCTCTGCCTGTCTCTGTCTCTCTCTCATCTCTCCCTCTCCTTCCCCTCCTTCTCTCCTTCCTCTCCCCTATCTCTCTCTCAGTCTCTCTGCCTGTCTCTGTCTCTCCTTCTCCCTCTCTCTCTCTCTCTCTCTCTCTCTCTCTCTCTCTCTCTCTCTCTCTCTCTCTTTCTCTCGCCTCTCTTCTTCTCCTTCTCTCTTTTCCTTTCTTATTCTTCCTTCTTCAACTTAAAAAAATATTTTCCCACCTTGGCCTGGCTCCAAAACTACCCCTCTAAGTTAAAGTTTTATCATCTTCTTTTAACACTGTATCCTCAACATACTTTGACTTCCTTTTATGGGAATGTTGTTATTTTCTTTGGTTTTCCATCCTTGACATTTGGGAGCCTTTGGTGTTCTTATTATTACAAGAATACTGCCATGAAGGAGAACCAAAGGATCAATTTTGTTCCTACCCAGTCATCAAGAACACATATCTACTACCCAAGTAATCTATGAAGGGCTTGGGCCCCAGGAATATAAAATGGTGAGGGGTAGACCCTCCAAGGGTAGACATGACAGCTTATCTAGAGATAGTAGACTGGAAAGGGAAGGATGATAGTTTTTGTTTGAGGCTCCTAGAATTTAAATTTATGCTGATCATGCCTCCTTTAAAGCATTAAATGGACATAAGGAATATGTCCTTATACGAACTCTAGTCTTGGATGTCATGTATCTCTTTGGTCTGTTGCTCCATAATGTACTCAGTAATACCATTTGTTTGAGTTATCTCACTGTTTCATGCCTCTACAGAATTTAAGCTCCTCAAGCTTATTATGGCAGGGACCATGGATCATATATTCTATTACATATATTATAGAATCTATACATAGAATATACATTCATCTCCTCCAGTACCTACTATAGTGCTATCCACAGTGTTATCCATATAATAGGTGCTTAATAAAGGTACATTGAATTGGATTGAATAGGATTTAGAAGTTGATAGTGTGATAAAGAACCTTGTGGCCCAACAGACTCATTGTTTGAATGGCTAAAGAGTAAGTGGGGCAGTCATTTTCTATCTTTTCAGTACAGCCCGAAACCGCTCTTTGGTAATATAGCCATCCTAGTTCCTCTTATTATTTTAATTAAAATTCTATGAAAAGATCACCCTTTCTTTTTTCCTCTTCTCACTTGAATCATTGACCAGTCTAAAGTTGTTACAAAACTTGGGATGTTCTTCCCATTTTTAAGTTTTTGCCTCAGGTCAAATGATATCCTTACATAGTATCTTCCTAATGGTTTGAGGCAGACTGTTGGCTGATGTCCATGGTGAGGAAAGAAATTGCAGTCTCATAATTGAAGGGCTAGAGGGAGCCTTAGAGACCATCTAGTCTGGTTCAAATATATATTTTGGAGATGACGAAACTGAGATCATGGAAAAGGGAAGTGACTTGACAAAGGTCACTGGGCTAGTGAATGGCAGAGTTGGGATTAGAACACAGGTTTCCTGACTCATAAATACAGTACTCTTTCTATCAATTCGATACAGTTCCATTCAATTATGTACAAGGCACTGTGTTAGGGGTCAGAGATGTAAACATAAATAAAAGGAAACAGTTCCTGTGAGAAGATTGAGTTACCTGCCCTTGAGGAGCTTCCATTCTATTATAGATTATGAAATTTATTATTTAATTAATTTATTGTTATATTATAGGTTTTATTATAAATTATGAAATTAATTAGACTTGCAGATTTGAAATTAATTAGAAGTGATCAATTTATCCTGGAAGGGGCATCTTGTTCCCTGAAATTAAAAACAGGCAGAGATACAGATAGAGATAAGAATATATCTATGCCTCCCAATGAACCCCATTTAGACAAAACCATGTGGGCCTGTATAATAACCTACACTTGTACACAAGCAACTCATACACATACACATACTTGAAATTTACAAATGTAATTGATCACTTCTAATCTCATCACCATGAGATGCCACTTATATTAAGACTCTTCTTCATTCTGATTAGAGGGCTGAAGAGTGGCATCCTAAACTACTCCCAAAGCTTTCCAGTATAGAGGGCAGGAATTAGACTTGCAGCTCCCTCCACTCTCCCTCAGCCTGCTTTCAACTCCATGGAACAAGATGCCCCCATGCCAGGTACCCACTGGCGTCCCTCTACTCCTTTTCCAGCTTCCTTTTTGTGTGTTGTCTTTTCCCATTCAATTGTAAACTCTTTGAGGGCAGGGATTATTTTGAAACCCCAGCTCTGAGCACAGTACTTGCCGCATAGTAGGTACTATTTATTGAATTGAAATTGCATATGTGAGTACGTATGCATATGCATGTGTATATACCCTAAATTTTGCTAGTCTAAGGGAATTTATTTTTAGGTTCAAGTCACTCTCCTGATTGCTATCCCTTAAAGAGGAAGAATTTCACCAGGATGTATCTTTAACTCCCTCCCTTCCTAATGCTAGTTACACAAATACCAAAGCGATAGTAAATAGTGAATAAACCCATATATCCTAAGCTGATACTAAGCATAAATCAAAGAAGTTATGTGGATTAGAATGTATCAGACAATAAACAGAGAGAAAGAATTATCTCACTGGGAGTGAGATATTTCATCTTATCAGACAGAGTCTCAGATTTCACATAAAATTTTCTGAAATCTTTAGAGCTGCAAGCTGGAAAGAGATATGTCAAGGTACCAGTTCCTCAATATGTTGGCTTCATCCCCAAGTCTTTTCCTCCTGGGGACTCTCCCTGAAAAGACCTTGGAAGTGAGCAGGACTTTTCCTGAAGCTGGAAGCCAGAAGAAGAGCTCTTCTCTCCCTAGAACTCATCAGCTCTGCCCCTTGTCCAGGCAAGGAGCTTCAAATAATCATTCTTTCCACCAAGGATGAGAGCAAAGGTTTAGGCTCGAACCCCTAGTTACATGGGTTTCTAGTGGATCCTCTATTGCCATGGCTGCTTATTTCTGGAAAGACTTCTGTCTGGACAAGAACTATATTTTGCTGAGCCTGGCTGCTGTGAGAAGGGGAAGACTTTTAGAATTAACGTAGATCTATTTACTATTGGCCGTACTCAAGCTTGAATTTGAATCCACATCATGGCAATAGAAAGTTAAGCAGAAACACAATCTATGAGCTATTGAGTGAACTAATGAGAGCAAGTTCAGTAGTGGCCATGGGAGCAAGGTGATGATTACACTGCCTTCATGAAAGCAAATTGAATGGCTTCTTTTTACAACTACAATAATATTAAGATAATAAAAACAAGTGATATTTGTATAGTATTTTGGTATATTCTAAGGGATTTGCATTGATTATCTCATTTGGGCCTCAGAACAAACTCTGTCACAGATGAGTAAATTTAGGCTCAGAGAAGTTGTGACTTGTGCTGGAATACAGCTGTCAAACAGAGGCTTCCGCCTCTAAGACAAACATTGTATTATGCTCTGTACTCAGCAGTAACCAAAAATCACAGGACTACCATGGAGTATCCTTGGAATCAGCTTTTATTAACTGGAAACTGTTTATTGGGTATCATTGTTTGTTCTTTATTTTCAAAGAGGACCAAAGACATCATAGAGTGATGTCTTGACTTCCATGTAAATTGGATTTAATTGAGGTAGAGTTGCACAAAGTCACCAGCCCATCTCTGTATTTCAGAGTCATCAAAGTCCAGTGGCAAGACAAAGGTCAGGTCCACTAGGGATGACCTGGGATGCAATGCATGACCTTGCCATTTCTGATGCCTGACAAAGCTTTAAGCACTCCACAGTACCTGCTTCAGCCACCTTCATGGCTGTTGCAATAAATTGTTGTCATCCGTCCGTGCCACTGAGGGACATCTTCACACAGTTGGGGTAGACACCCCCCTGACCCACCAATGGATTTGTAGCCCCTCGGTTACCCTCAACCTGGTTTAGCCCATCTGCTCAGAGGGTTTACTAGGTTGTGGCTGCTGTGCATGCTACAGCTTCTTGGAGACACAGGTAGGAGTTGAGTGCCAGGTAGATACCAAAGATGGATAAGCAGTCCTGAAAAGAACTCAGCAAACCTTCACACCAGAGGTGCTAGTTCCCCTTGAACACCCGTACATTGTTTATTGGGTGTAAATATAAATATGGTATTAAAACACTTTTAGAAGTCTCTTTTTGAAAAGTCATCCAAATATGTTCATTTCATTTGCCAATAAAACATTGTAACGACAAATGTAGAAATTAAAAATTACGTCTTGCTTTCTAATTTCTAAGAGCTAATGATAGAATATATGAATGATTCCTACATCAGCATTATAAGCAAAATCTGTGAAGTTTTTGTTCCGGGAATCATGTCTTATTTCATTAATAATAAGAATTTTCATCACACTTTGCTTTTGCTAAGTACTTCAAATAAGAGTAAAACGGAGAAATAATAACCAACTTCATAACTTTTTTGCTGAACAGAACCCCAAAATAATTGCAAAGTATATTTTGGAAAGTTATTTTAATGACCTTTGTGGAAAACAATAAAAATGTCCTTCAATCTAGCCACAAGGCACCAGATTTGAACATTTCAGAAAAAAATAAAATCTTGTTAAGTCTAATTTTGTGGATTTTTAAAAAATGCCACACACAGCATCTTAAAAATAACAAGTTACATATAAATATAGTATCTTTGGGTAAATATGACTTCTAGCATCTTAAAACAGGTTTACAAGATATATTAAAGACATTTGGGAAAGATGGAGCAACCCAGCACATTCAAAAGGTGAATATAGTAGATGCTATGTAGGTAGCAGGTCAAAATACTTTCACTTAATTCTATAGTGTTGACTGTTGCAAAGTATTGAGCAAGGCCTCTGAATCATTTTAGGGATGCATCTTGTGAGATTCTTTATAGGCTACCCACAAGAGTTCCCTGCTTTTCAGAATTCTGCAATACGTGCAAAATTAACAAATATGCATCATTTCAGATGCTTAACAGAGTCTCCTCAAATGATACTCCTCATACTTCTGGAACCTTGAGGTGCTACTAGCCTTCATCTATCAGAACAGGAAGTATAAATTTAAAAGCACCAATGAACCAGAAAAATATCAGATTAAGTTTCAATAGTAAAAATATCTGAACTAGACTAGTATAGCTACACGTACAAATCTGTTTTACTGAATTCAGTTTTAAATATCAGATTTAGGGGAATGTTTGCAGATAAGTCTTTGGGTTCTTCATTATGCCAAATACCTCATTTTATGTTATTTTTGAAATCCCCACACGGGTATTTCTTTTTATTTTATTTTTCCAACTGGTTATTTTGGCAACATAAACACCTCTATGTTCTCCTTATGAAGTTTTGGAAGAAATTTTCTTGTCTACTCTATGAGATGTAGATAGTAAATAGCAATGTTATTAATTCTTAAACCAACTTAATCTTTAAAAAACCCAAGACTTTTTTTTT
>JAQQSZ010011330.1:0-12282 GCA_028646595.1 Phalanger gymnotis | reverse complement strand
GGAGGTCCTTGTGGGACCGACCTTACCCAGAGACCATCCAGGCTGTCCTGGGCTGGGGCCCTGCTTCCCTCTGCCACTTTGTGGGTTCTGCAGCTCTAGAATTGGTTCAGAGCCATTGTTTTATAGGTTTTTGGAGGAACTTGGTGGGGAGCTCACGCCAGTCACTGCTTCCCAGCCGCCATCTTGGCTCCGCCCCCTGGTATAAGCATTTTTAAAGTAATTTGAAATAATGAAAATTAAGTGATTAAAATATCCATATCACTTGAACCAGAAACTCAATTACTGAATGTATAGCCTCAAAAAGGCTTTGAGAGGGAGAAATCATAATATATACAAAAATACTATACTTTTTGTGATAGCAAAGAATTCGAACCAAAGTAGTTACCCATTGATTTGCAAATGTTTAAACAAACTGTGCTGCATAAGTGTAATGGAATGTAACTGCGCTGTAAGAAATTATGTCTGTGATGAGTAGAAAGAAGCATGCAAAGATCTGTCTAAATTGATGCAGAGGGAAGTAAACAGAGCCACGAAAAATATGTAAATGATGACTATAACATTGTAAATGGAAAGAACAATTGCACAAATAATTAAAAGTGAATATTATAGAAGTATAAACAGCAAGTCTGACTCCAAAAAACATGTGAGTGGATGCCCGTAATACCCCAGTTTATGAAGGTGTGAGGTTTAGTGCCATTACACATTATACAAATATTATACTTTTCCAATGTTATCAGTTGTGCTGATCTTTTTTTTTTCTTAAAGAAATACTATTTGATATAGGAGATGGATATCTAGGTGAAGAAGGTGAGGATACTGGGAATAAGAGTGATGATGTAAAAAACATGACATCAAGAAGCACTTATGTGGAATTTGGAAAAAAATCATTCTCAGACTCTGACTTATTAGATTCCCTCTATGACCTCTTAAGATGATAAGGTCAAAATGGAAACATGACCTAGATACAAAGAGAGTCCAGAGAAATATAAGGTACATACCAAAGACTAATTATACGGGACTCAATAAGAACAGACTGTTTACCTTTTATGTATATGAAATGTAAAGTGTATGCCTAAGATTGTTATTAGTAATTGAGTAGTTTATAAGAAGGATTGGGGTAGACCTGAGTATGATATGACTTTCAAAAGTAAAACTGTCTAGAAAGGGCTAAAAAGAGTAATTATTTTTATAAAACTGAGGTATGAGAAGAAGAACTGACAGAAAGGAAATAGAAGGGGGAGGAGGACTGTTAGTTCTGGAAACCTACTTTCATCAGGAATGAGTTCAAGAGGGAACAATACATAGATATCTACAAGAGTATAAAAGTCTTCTAAATTCAGAAGAAATAAAAAGGTAAGGGGATAGGGAGGGGGGAGAGGAAAAGGGAGGGATCTCTTGAGGGAAGGGTGAGGGAACAGGTTAAAGGCAGAGTATACAAGGGTGTTTAGATTAATGCCAAAGAAGCATCCTTGGAGAGGGGCTAGATTACATAACAGGAGGCCAGGTAGAAGAGTTAGGAGGGATAGGAAATAAGAGAAATGCACAAACATAAAAACAAAGATCAGAAGTAAAATTTGTTAAGGGAAGTAAATGTCTATAAATATATGTATGTATATGTCTATGTGTATGTGTATGTATGTGTATACAGGTATATGTGTATCTATATATCTATATCCATATATAAATATATCAGAACTCAATTTTAGTCTTTGCAGGAGTGGGGGAGGAAGGGGAAAAAAGGACAAAGCAAAAAGTACACAGCAAAAAAAATTAACAAGGAAGCAAAGATAGATAATTCTCAACACAATGTATATTATTTATTATATAGGCTTTTTAAATGGAAATTTATTGTTATATATATTGTATCCTCTCTTACATTCTGCACTGACACACTTTTTTCATTCTTATGTATTTAAGTTTCAATGTTTAACTATGTAGTTTTTTTTTCCTTTTGCTAGTGTGTATTTAAGTTTCAGTAATAAAAAAAGAAAAAAATGGAAAGACTTGCACAAAATAATGAAGAGTGAACTGAGTAGATCTAAGAGGATAATGTATACAGTAACAGCAATGTTTCTTTAAGAATGACTTTGAATAAGTTACTTCGTTTATTATAAATACCCAAATTAAGTATAAAGGTCATATGAAGAAAGATGCTGTCTAGATCCTGAGAAAGAACTGATACACACACACACACACACACACACACACACACACACACACACACATATATGTGTCTGTGTGTGTATTTATGTCATCGGAAGGGTAGGGAAGAAAAAAAGAAATTCAAATGATAATTTTCTTGTATATTTCAAAGGAATAGCAAGTAGTGCATAATAGATTTGCAATTTCATGTGTAATCACTTTTTATTGTACTCAGTCATGTAAATGCTCTTTTTATTCCATAAATTTAAAAAAAATTAAAAATTAAAAAATTAAGATGATAGTCTTTGGTGTGGGTGGGGAAGTGATATGTATCATCAAATGTATAAGAATGGAAAGAGTTTATTCTTGTTTAGATCCCTATAATTTCTCATACATATTTACCTTTATATTTTTCTCTCTTTTCTAGTCTTTGTATTTCAGAGTTTCTGCACATTTCTGTCCTTCACATTAGGAATTTTTGGAAGTTCTCTGTTTCATTAATAATCCATTCCCCTCTGCCCAAACACAGATCCATTGTATATTTATACACAGTCTAGTCAATTTTCTTGATTGTAAGACCATAGATATCAGTATAGATGTGGACATAGATACAGATACTGATAAAGATATAGATATATACATATACATATATATATTTATACACACACATATATATATACATATATACATATATATATATATATATAAATTACACAGAAACACATATTTATTTTTTTTGCCTTGTCAGACATGATACTCCATATTCTCCACTCTTTTTATAATAGTGGTTGTTAAATCTTGTGTAATGCTGTCTGGCTCCTTGGAATTTTGATTCTTACTTTTGGCTATCTTGTGCTATTTTTTTTTTCACTAGGAAGCTTGCATTTAGGTGAAAATCTTCCTAGAATATACATTTTGAGGTAAGAATGTGATTGATGGATTATTTTCATTTCTGTTTTTTCATCTTTATTTTCAGGCATCTCATCAGATATAAGATTAGTGGAAATGTAATATCTGACTCTGTTTTTTGTCATTGTTTTTATATAGTCCATTTGTCCTGCTATTATCTCCCCTTGATCTGTTTTCCAGGTCAGATCAGTTATTTTTGCTCAGTGATACCTTATATTATCATGTAATTTTTCAATATTTTGCTTTTATTTTAATATTTATGTTGGATCATGCGTTTTTCTCCCTTATAAGAGTATGAATACTTGATCATGTAATCCTATCCATATGTTCAAAAGCATATGTTTTTCCATATTTCTCTTGACACCAATGTTTTAGAATCAAAGTTTCTACTGAAGAGTGGAATATTCATCACGAATAACTGGATATCTTCTGTCCTCTTCTGTATTAGCCCCTGTTTTACAGATTGGTTGGGAAGACTAATAAGGTAATATTTGAATTCTGCTAGCATAGTACCTGCTGGGCCATCTCCAATAGTCTTGATCTCTATCTGGTCACTGGACCCAGATGTCTTGGGAAGAGAAAAGGAGGCTGGTGACTTTGGAAAGTCCTCCCTCACTAAAAACTAATTCACTTGCAAATCACAGCATCATCTTTCTGATTTCATTATCTTCTTCAGGAATGAAGGACAAATCACAACCTGTGAGAAGTCTGAGCTGCCCAACTGAGGACTCAACAGGCCAGTTCCAGTTTGCCAACTCCTCTCACATTCCCTCTCCTCCCCTCAACCCTCCCCTCATCTCCCTTTCCATCTCCTCCCCTCTCTTCTCCTCCCCTTATCTGAGTTTACTCTGCCCAAAGGAAGGTACATTTTGAAGGCTGAAACCTACCTAGATGTCTTGGGGTTTACTGGCCAGATTTCATCCTTAAAGTCCATGATCTGAACCTTAATTCTCTCTCTTTCTCTTTGATTGGCCATCAACAGGTCGTCAACCCAAGCATCCCTTAATGGTTATTGTTTGGGCCTTGATGGATCAGAGTGCATGTTTTGGCCAGATGTTTAGTTTCTCTTTTGGCCAGAAATGCTGAGGGTCTTCCCCTCCCAGTTTGTTTGTCTGTTTATTTTTTTTTAGATTAAAGGGATAATTGGCTCCCTTCTTAAATAGTCCTACTCACTAAATGGTTGTTGTCTTAGTCAAAGTGAGAATTCGGAAAGACCTTAGCTTAAAATGGCCAAGGCCTCTCACTGCGTCTTGAGCCATCTCCAGTTGTCCTGATCTATATCTGGCCACTGGATCCAGAGGGCTCTGGAGGAGAAAGTGAGAATGGTGACTTTGCTCAGCCCTCCCTCACTTAAAATCAATGCATCTGGAAATCATGTCATCATATTTCCGATGTCACAGTCCTCTTTGAGAATGAAGGACAAACCACAACCAAACAGCACAATGCCTGGCACAGAGGGGGCACTTAACAAATCCTTACTCCATTCCATTCATTAAAGGTACATTTGTGCCCTTTCCCTTACCCCCAATACTATACTCCGCTATACTAGTTAAGTTATAATGAGTTATTTTGCTTTACCTTCTTCTTTCTGAAATACTATTTTCTAATCTTTCTCATCTTTTACAGCAGTAGCTAAAAGACATTGATTGATGCAGACCACAGTACATTAGTATATGTAATTTTCTTTTCTTTTTTTTGCATAGCTTTTTTTTGGAATTGGAGGCTCCGAATTTTGTTTAAGAATTTTTTTTTGGAGTTTACAACATGAGGTTTCTGTGAGAAGCTGACAAGTGTGTTATTTTAATTTCATATTGGGGTTCGTATAGCTATGGCCATTTTATCTGTAATTTCTTGAAATATGGTATCCAGGATTTCGTATTTAACGTTTTGTAATAGAACAGTGAGATTTAAATCATTTTTCCTGCCGTATCTTCCAGCTTGTTTGTTTGTGACAGGAGACAGCTAACATTTTAGGATCTATTTCTGTGTCCTGATTTTGTTTTGTGTCTTGGCTGTCTCCTGGAGATATTGATCTCTGTCGGTTTGTATCTACTTTGAAATGAGCTTGTTATGTGAGCAAGTTTTTGCACCTAAGCTGTTTATGCTCTATCCAATTCTTTCTTCTACAAGGAGTCAGGTTTTTTTCCATTTTGTGCTTTAGAAATGATCATTTGTATGCTCACTTTTATAACTCTTGTTTCATAATTTCAGGGAATTAAAACAAAGTTTTTGGAAAAGCTGTGGTTTTATTTTAGACCTCCTCTAGGGCTAATTAGCCTTCCTCCTTGAGACAGAAATATTTTTCTTTGGGGCTTGTGAGAGGGTTCACAGTCAGATCTTGTAGGTGAACAAAGGGTACCAGAAACTGGAGGAAGTTTCTCTTGTCCTCTGGACCTTGTGTAGAGAAGAGACCTTGGAAAAAGGTGGTTCTTCTTGGTATTCTGTCCCAACATACTGCTACCAAGCATCCAAAGTCTTGTCTGAATTCAAGGCCTCAAGGAATCAAAAAGTGTTAGAGCTGGAAGACACCTGAGGACATGGAATGTCAGAGTTCAAAGGGGTGTGGAATAATGAATGTCAAATGATCCTTAGATCATAGAATGTCAGACTGAGAGGAACCTCATGGAAGTAAGGGTAGAGTTCCAATGATTATAATATTCCATTAAATGAATTGCCTTTTGAGGGGAAAACAATTCTTGATAGAATTAAAAATAATAACCAATTGCGAACAAGGACCTCTTTGCTTTTTGGAATTCAATTTTGTTGTCAGATGTATTTTCTACATCTCCTCTGCACTTCCTCAGATATACCACATACCTTTTCCTATTCACTGAGAAATAAAGAAAAGCAAAACCTTTACAAATACAAATAACTAGTAAAACAAGGTCTTGTATTAGCCATGTCTAAAAAATTATGCCTCAATCTGTGTTTGGAATTTCTCCCTGCTATCTTTCCAGATATGGATAGCATGATTCATCATGTTTCCTCCAGGAACTGTGCCTTGTCATTTTGTTGAACATATTTCTAAATTTTCCAAAGCTGACCACTTTCATAATATTATTTTTCTATAAAATATTCTTCTGTCTCTACTCATTTTGCTCTCTCAAAATCATAGGTATTCCCGAGATTTTGTGAAACAATTCACTTTATCAATTTGTAAAGAATAATAGAATTACAATACATTTAGATACCTTGTATTGTTCAGCCATTCCCTAACTGATGGCTACTCCCTCAGATTACAATCTATTGCCAAGATAAAAAAAAAGAGAATTTTTTTTCAACATATTAGCCTTTTCCCTCTTTCTTTGATATTTTGGGATATAGAGCAATCTATTTTGCAGTAATTTTCTTCCCCAGTACACTATTTAGACAGGTGTGCATAAAAGGGAACTTTGGTGGCTTCTCTTGATTGAAGCCACCTTGTCTTTTTGTGGCTACAAGCTGGCTCACCCATTGAATAAGTAATGGCAAAAACCAGAGGAATGCATTCCTATCCAAGCCAAGTCAATGAGTAAACAAGGATTTACGAAGAACTTATCAAGGCCCAGAAACTCTGGAGGTATAAATACAATGAAAGGAACAATCCTTAAGCAAAAAATTCAATACATATTACTTAAGTGCCTTATGCAGTTGATATGTCTGACTTCCATCTTTGAGAAGTCATTATAGCAATTATGCCAGTAGGCCACGAGAGATTGAATATAAGAGAATGGTGATGATAAAGGGGGAAATCTGCTGGAGAGGACAGGATGATATGGAAATCACTTGAGCATGTAGAGAAGGAAGGAAAAGGGTGACGTCTTCTTGTGAGACAGGAGTGAAGGAGTAAATACTGGCGGAAGGCAGCTGAGGAACACGAAATGAGGAGGAGAGGAGAAGAAGGAGTGACCTCCATTTTTTCAGTGAAATATGAGGCAAAGTTCTCAGCTGAGAGGGAGACTGATGATAAGGGCTGGGAGAAGAGTAGTGGCTGTGTGAGCAGAGAGAGCAGATGTCAGAGATATGGATGGAAATGGAATAATGCTCTAGTTAATAACATCTCAGGGAAAAAGAAAATGACAAAAAGATTATCTGATGGCATCAAAAATAATGACAGCAAAGGTACAAGTGACAGATCAAAATCCATAGGATGAAGTTAAGGTAGGTCTCAAAAGCAAATTGAAAGCATTGAGGTGATATAGTAGCAAAAATAAGGAACTGGAATTATAATTGTCTTTTGAAAACCCAAAATACCAGCAAAGCAACAGGGAGTAGGAGATGAAAGAAAAAGAGTCATCAGAATTAGGGGAGAGGGTAGCACAATTAAAAATCTTAAAAACAGAACTCAGAGGGCAAACCGAAGCATATCTTTTTTCTTGTTTTTTTGGCAAATATAGCTAATACAGAAATACGTGACTTTTTTGTATAATGGGCATCATACTTCTTGCCTTATCAATGGGTAGGAAAGGGGTGGAGGAAAGGAGAGAATATGGAACTCAAAATAAAAATAAAATTTCAAGATAAAAAAAGTTGCAAAAGATTTTGTATGAGAAACTCTTCCAAGTGTTAGTATTTTTAAAAGTCCAACAAAATTAGAAGTAATTAGCAAGTCTAGTTTTTAAGCAGAGAAAGACCACATCACCAAAATCAGACGTTGTGGTTGTTCATTGTCTTCAGTCATGTCTGACTCTCTGTGACCCCATTTTGGGTTTTCTTGGCAAAGACCCTGGAGCTGATTGCCATTCCCTTCTCCAGGCCATTTTACAGATGAAGAAACTGAGGCAAAGAGAGTGTGATAACTGGGCCAACATCACATAGCTGGTAAGTGTCTGAGGACAGATTTGAAGTCAGAAAGATGAGTCTTTCTGACTTCAGGTCTGTCAATCTATTCACTGTGCCACCTAGCAGCCCTCAACAAATACAAATATTCAAATAAAGAAAGAGAAAATGAAATTATTGATTTCATCTCATTGAAAGGGAAATGTTACTAATAATTCAGTCTGTCCAAAGGTGGAATGGGATGCCTTGGGAAGTTTGAGTTTCTTTTGCTGTATGACTTCAAGTGGATATTGGATGACAACTTATTGTAAATACAGATTAGAGATTCTTCATTAGGTACAGCTAGTTGGCACAGTGGCTAGAGCACCAGGCCTGGAGTCAGGAAGACCTGAGCTCAAATGCAGCCTCAGAAACAGGAAACAAAAAATGAAAGATCATAACAAAGAGAAAAGGAAATCAGACTAACACTGGCAATTACCGTGCCCATCAAGTTCAGAATCAAAAAGAATTGTATGATTGTCTAGCAGAAGCCAGACTAGGGCTGGAATCCTATATCTGACAGTTAGGCAAAGAGGGACGTGGGCCACCAAAGTCCCACTTGTTTGGAATGGTGAGTATGTGGAGAGGAGTAATGAGGAAAAGACAGTAAAAGAGGGCTGGGGCCCAACTTCAAGGAACTTTAAATGGCAAGCTGAAGCATTACTATTTTATCTGAAAGGCAATAGTGGTGCACTGAATATTCTTGAGCAGGGTCATGACATGGTCAGTCAGACATATATGTTTTAGGCACATTATTTTGTAAACTTTGGGCTTGTGTGTATGTTAGTTTCTGTGTGAACATGTGTGTATGTGGGTATACATGTATGTTTATGTTAAGAAAGTTTGGAGAAGTGAGCAATTGGAAACTGGGAGTCCTATTAGAAAGCTACTGCAATTTCCTGGAAGAGAGAAATAATGATGTCCTGGATTAAGAGGGCCTAAGTAATACAACGCTTTAAGGTTTGCAAAGAACTTTCCATATCATATCTCATTAGATATATCAAACAACCTGGGGTGTCAGTACTTTTATTATCCACAGTTTGCAGATGAAAATTGAGGATTTGTCTGGAGTGGCAGAGCTAGCAAGTATCTCTATACCGGGCTATCTAGCTGCCCAGGTAAGTAGAAAAAAGGAGACAAATGTAAGAGAAGTTGAGTTAAGATGACAAGCCTTGATGTCTGATCAGCTATGGTGGTAGGGATGGGGTGAGGATGAGGGAATGACTCTGTTTCCACACCTGAAACATGATGATGATATCTGTAGCACAGATCTCACAAGTCTGTTGTGAGGTAATATGTGTAAAACACACCATGAATTGTCAAACACTAAAGAGATGTCAACTACTGCTAGTATCACTTATTGTTCCTGGCATTTTATTCACATCTCTTAGGAGATCATGAAGGTGCTCATGCCAGTGAGGCAGTGTGACCAAGACTGGGACAAGTGGACAAGTTGGTCGTATCACCTGGCTACCTCAGATGCTTGTAAACAGACCTTGGGATGCTAATTTAAACACATTACAGTGCTGCAGTATTTAGAAGCTGTGTCCAGAACGTAAGTTTTTGTTTAATATTATGAAATACTCAAGTGTCTCTGAAGAAAAAATCTAAAAGACCACCAAGAGGGGATAGCATTTGAGAGAATAAGTGACTTACCCAGGGTCATTCCATCTCCTACCTCCATGGCACATGTTAAGATTCCATGTTAAATTAAGATTCTGTGTCAGGTTCCACCTATTTTATAGTATTTAAAACCTTTCATAGTTTAGCTCCAATCTATTTTACTGGACGGATTTCACATCACTGCACCTCCCTTGGTCTATGTTCCAATGAAATCACTTCCCTGAAGCAGAAAACTCAGCGTACTAGATGGCTCACTGGATACGGTGCTGGGCCTGGAATCAGTAAGATGTGAGTTCAAATCTGGCTTCAAACATTTACTAACTATGTGACCTTGGGTAAGTCACTTCATTTTTGCTTGCCTCAGTTTCGTTATCTGTAAAATGGAGATGATAATAACAGCATGTTCTTCCCAAGGTTGTTGTGAGAATTAAAGGAAATAAAAATTATAAAGTGCTTAGCACAGTGTCTGGTACATAGTAAGCACTATAGAAATATTGTTATATTATTATTAACATTATTATTTAATATTATTTATTACCTCCAGCCCTATAGAAATGTATTATTATTATTATTATTGATAATATTATTTACTACCTCCAGCACTATCCTCCATGCCTAGAATGTCCTTTCTCCTTTCCCTCTGCCTATCTGAATCCTTTACCTCATCTCTGTGAAGGACCCATTTAGAGGCCTCCTCCTTGTGAATACCCTTCCCCAACCACATAGCTACTTTGTACATATTTTGTATTGACTTCTCTGTGAACAGTCTATGTTCCTCCCTGTAAAATATAAGCTCCTTGAGGGCAGGAGTTGTTTCACTTTGATCTTTGTTTCTGCAATACTTAGCACTTAATAGATGAACATTAAATTGAATAGAATCAATTGGATTTTTCCCTAATTGGAGTAGATGACTCTGAAGTGTCTTCTAGCACAGATATTCTGAAATTCCAGGATTTTGAGATTCTGGGGCCAAGGAAAAGAACAGAGCAGCAGACTTCTATGAGAAGGAAAATAATCAATCAATCAATAAGCATTTATCAAGCACCTTCTGTGTCTCAGGCCCTGTGTCATCCTGGTGAATGGTGAATTTGGGTCACCGGACCCAAATGGCACTGGAGGAGAAAGTGAGGTTGGTGACCTTGCACATCTCTCCTTCACTCAAATTAAAGTCAACTGCAAGTCACGGCATCATTCTCTGATGTTATAGTCCTCTACAAGAACAAAGGAGAAAAACAACAACATGTCAGATCCTGTGCTAAGGACTGAGTACACAAAGAAAGGTAAGAGACAAGCCCTGCCTTCACGGATCTCATAGTTAAAGGAAAAGACAACATTAAACAACTGCGTACAAACAAGTTGCAGATGGGGTAAGTTGGAAATATTCAATGGGTGCAAGCACTAGAATCCAGAGGGATTGGGAAAGACTTCCTACAGAAGGTGAGGACTTTAGCTGGGAATTCAAAGAAGCTGAGGAAGCTGGGAGGGGGCAACGAGGATGGAGAGTATTCCAGGCATGGAAGACAGCCAGTGAAAATGCCCAGAGCAGAGAGATAGATTGTATTGTTCAAGAAACATCAAGGAAACCAAGGTCACTGGATTATAGAGTATATGGAGGATGGGAGCAAGGTGTGGGAAGACTGAAAGGGCAATGACAAATTTACAGAGAAGATGTACTTAGTATTGAGAGATACTGAGATGTACTAAGTAAGAACCTGAGGGATAGAGCAGGTGAGTCCTGAGGTTAAGGGTCAGCATAAAGTAAGAGAGGCATGCACTGGGGCCAAGGGTATTCCCTGAGACTACAAGACTCAAAGGTTAGCTATAAAGGTACTGTGAGGTGTGTGTTAGGAGCAGCAGGTAAGTCCAGATGTGCAGGGCCAGTACATCTGAGGGTACAAGGTAACAACAAAGCTTTAAGGCTGATATCCTTGCATTAACAGGTCATAGAATAAGAACAAAGCTACAGAGCTGGAGTGTATGAGCATTCAAACCTAAAAGGAATACTGTTGTTGATATTCAATCATTTCAGTCCTGTTAGAAACACACTTGACACTGAAATTCCGGTATCTAGAACAATTTATTATTATTGTGGAATTCAACGGAATTGGTAAACATTCCTGGCCAGGAGTGGCCTCCACCCTTCTTTAGGAAGGGAGAGTGAAGAGTACAGGAGTGAGACCAACTTTATTTTGTTAGACTAACATAGACTGATGCACCATCAGCTCACTACCTCCCTTCAGAGAACAGATTGGTCCACTCCCTTCTAGGCCACAATTTTCCCTATACACCCCAAATATGCAACTCTTTGGCATGATCCCCCCTTCTCAACATATGTCCCATGATCTAAAATGATGGAAAACTGCTCCGTGTGGGTGTTTGAGGTAATATTCAATTAGCCAATTAAGCATGCCTGGTAGCCATTTGACCCAGTTTTCTCTTCAATCCTTACTATTATCTGGCCAGTTTAGACAAGTTTTCCTAAAATCCTGGATCTGTGCTTTCTGCAAAACCACAAACTCTACTCCCATTGGCTGGGGACTCTCATCCTGGTTAATTTTTAGTCCTTGTTTTTTCAGGCTGACACATCGTTAATTATTCTATGGCATTTAATTAGCTCTTCTGTGGAAACCTAACTTTCCCTAACTTTACTCAATTAACTCTTCTGTAGAAACCTAACTTTTAGCCATCTCTCACACCTCTCCTTGACATTGTCAGTTCACATGAGTTCCTTGATCATCTTTCCCACTAAGTAGTCAGAGACAGCTGAGAGTCTTCCTCTGGCTTCTTAGCCAATTCATGTTTAAGGCCTGA
>JAQQSZ010011329.1:0-12282 GCA_028646595.1 Phalanger gymnotis | reverse complement strand
AGATTTGTAGTTTAAGGTGAAGTGGAAGTCAAGGATAAAGAAGGGGAGGGGAGGGGAGTAGAGGAGCCACTAGGATGGGGGAGGACAAGAGAAGAAATGGGAGGGGAAGGAAAGGAAGAGAGGAGAATGCTTGATAAGAAAGAGGGAGGTCACCGAGGAGATGAAAAGGGTTGGTATAAGCAGAGAACTTAGTTTTCACAAAGTTTTCTTTTAAAACTGAGAGAAAGAAAACAAGAATGGGAAAGAATTATGAAAGGTTTAGAAGAGTACATGTAAAGAATTCATGTTGGCCAGGCTCAACCTTCTCAGCAAAGAGGGAAACGTGGTTATCTGCTGAGAGAAAAGAAGCGGTCATGAATTTGGTGACTTGAAAAGAGAAGGCAAGGTTTGGAACAGCAATTACAGAGAATATGATTGAATGCTCATAAGAAGTGAATTAAAAGATTGTTGTGCAGCAATCAGGATTCATTTGAGTTAAATAGCATAAATCTGTAGTGGACCTAATCAGCACATGATTTTTCTACCATTGTTCAGCAGCATGAGATGGCAGGACAGATGGTAGGAATTACCAGATTTAAGGGTTAGAAGCAAAGGAACAGGGAAATGTCATGGTTAAATCACTGTTTTATTTTTGGTATTTTTACTCCTACTGCCTAGCATGGTACCTGGAACATAATAGGTGTTAATAAATATTTATGGATTATTGACTTATGGGGTATGGGAATCAAGGATGGAGGAGAAATCATTATTGAAATAGATATGCATCATCAAAACTTCTTAGGAAGGACAGTGAAGTCCTAAAACAGAGAGTGATAGATTCCTAGTTGACAGACTGGAAGACTGAAGAGAATCAAAGTATGAGAAGTCAAGACAAGCCTAGAAGAAGGAGAGGTGAAAGAATAATAAGTTGTGGATGGGGAAGAGAATAACAGAGTACAGCACCTTGGAGATGGAGCATCTTTGGGTGGTCACTCAGTGGGTGTCTGAAATAAAGTGAAAATCCAGGTTGTAAGACAAAGAAGTTAGAAGAAATGTGAAAACAAAGCTTAGAAAGGTTATCAAAGTAAACTAAAAAGAACTCTAGAGGTCTTGTCAAATATGTGATCTGTGGGCCATATGTCACCCACAACCCAATTGAGCATAACCCAAATCAGATTAAAATATAATTGGAAAATATTTAACAAAATAAATTAAAATGCAATTAAACAGAGGTTATATTCTATTTCAAAATTAAGTTAATATGCCACCAACAGTGGTCCTTACATATGAATTAGTAGCCCCAGTTTCTATTTGAGTTTGACACCATTGTTCTAGTCCACCCCTTGCATTTTATAAATTGAGAAATGAACACTCCTCAAAATGAAGTATCTTGCCCATTGTTGCTCTGGTAATAGGAGACAGAGTGGGGATTTAAACACAAACCTCACCTGTAGAACTAGCACTCTTGCTACTGAACCATCTTGCATCTAGCCATAAGCAATTAGAGCTAAATAGTACCCTAATTATCATGTAGGAATATAAGACTTAACCACCAGAGGGCATTGTTAGTCACTAGTCTGATCCTGTTCACTAAAGTGCTAGGTTCGCTATGCATCCTTTAGTGGTTATGTGATTTACCTAAATTCTAGAAGTAGTTCTGGGGAAGTGCCAAGCTCCCTATTATTCTAAAAGAAAGCAAAACCTTCTGTCACCCTAGTTTTTCTTCTTCCTGAGAGACTGTCCTCTCCAGGCTTAGTGATGGAGTCAGCTCCACTAGAGAAATGGCAAATGCTACTAATCAGAGCTTGATTTTTTTTTAAATTTCTACACTTAAGAAAGTGATGGAGATGATGTTAATACTGGCCATGTGTTTTCAGAGAAGCAGTTGTTACTAGTGCAACTCTGCTAAATAGTATAGCTAATATGGATTCAACCAAATAAAATTAGCTCTTGTTCCCCAACCTAACAGAAAACCTACCTTTGCTATAGTTCCCTGGCCCCTAGTCATATGACCTTAACATAACTGAGTCAGCCTCCCACACGACAGGTATTTTTGGTTACTATGTTCACAATTTTACTCTTTTTGCATAGAATTATTTAGAGATATGAACAGTTCATAATAGGTTATCTATTGAATGGCTATGTGCTCACAGCTTCTCCTAGACCCAGGTTGCCCCTAATCAGTATGGGTACAATCTGAACCCAGGAGTTCTAAAGGCACAGTTTAATTTTTTTCATGTCCATCACAGTTACTCCAGGAAGTAGGTAAAGGATTATATAAAGGATTATAAAGGAAACAAAACAGGCTTCATAACCATTTGACTTAGAGGATTTAGTAATGCCAGTCATTAGATGGATGACTGAGGAGATCTGAATCTCTGAATCTGGGATTTAGCTTCTCCTAAACATGAATTCAAGAGAAGCTCCACATGAGACAGAAACTTCTATAGCCAATGTGTTGTCTGATCATTGGCAGAGACTTCTGATACCTTATCAGTTGAGCTAGATCCTCTTGGAGCAGGGAGAGTGGACTCAATGATAATCCTTGGGAAGGAGAGTGTGCCATTCTTCTTGCCTCTTCTCTCTGACTTCCAAACCCTTTAACAGCTCCCTATTGATCACCTTGACTCACAATTTCCACCAGAATGCTCCCTCTTGCTTCCAACACAGCTGCTAAAGCCCAGCCCACTCCCCAAAGAGGGAGAAGGGCCCAAGATCAAGAGAGGGACTAGCCAAGAAGATAGGAATTAGGATCTTAAAAGCAGAAGAGATTTTATATAAGTTTTGCCATGTCACTTCCCTGCTCATGAGTTCCAGTGAGTTTCAGTGGCTTCTTTATAATCACCAAGATCAAATAAAAAGTATCTTGGTGGGGGGACAGTATTTAAAGCCCTTCCTACCTTTCAGTCTTCTTACAAATTTCCTTTTGTGCACTCTATCATTCAGCTAGATTGGTCTATTTGCAGTTCTTTGGACACTACACTCCATCTCCTTTCTCTGGGCATTTACTCTGGCTGTACTCTAAGCTTCCCCCTCACTTCTCCTACTTTCCTCAGTTTCCTTTGATCTCAGCTCAAACCCCACCTTCTTTCTTGGCCCCACTAGTTACTAATGCCTTCCCTATTTCAGATTGCCTCCTATTCTGTATATATCTCATATACATGTTATACATTGTCACCTCCATTAGAATATCCTTTCCTTGAAGGCAAGTATTGGTTGTTATTGTCTTTTTATTTATTTTGTTTTTTGCCTTTCTTTGTATCCCCAGTGCTTAGCACAATGCCTGGCTTAAAGTAAATGTTTAACAAATGCTTGTTGATTAACAGACTCATAGATTTAGGGATCAATTCTAACTTCCTCCTTTTATAAATAGAGAAACTAGGTCCTAGAGAAGTGAAACGATCAGCCCAAGGTCAGAAAGCTAACCTGTGGCTGACCTGGAAGTAAAACCCAATGCTTTTTTTCCCATTACATCATAGTAAGAGAATTTAAAAATGGACTTCATTTTGGACATCATCTAACGATAGGAAGTGGATGAAACCCTATATGTCATTCAGTCCATCTCCTTCATTTTATAGGTGAAGAGATAGAGGTTCAGAGAGAGAAAGGGAATTGTCTAAAGTCACATAGCTGTTAAGTGGCTGGACAATTGCTTGCTTTGTCATTGTACAAGGCTAGTCTTGGTTCTAACACAAGCTCCATTCCACTGGGGCAGAGGTGTCATCCTTCCATGGAGCTCAGTTTGATATTGCTCTGGGATCAAAGAACCCCTCATGCCCCCTCCCTTCAACTGTTGAATTATGTCCCCTGAAGCAACATTGCCTGCTTTTCTCAGATGCTGCTGACTTCAGGAAAGATAAGAAGGATAGCCCAAGGGATTACCCTGGAATCCTATAAGTAATCAATCTGCCTTCTCAAAAATCCTTAGGAAAACTTCTTTTGGGGAAGAGAAAAGGTTGAGGGATGAGGGGAGCCATATGTGCAGAAGAGATGGTGGAATAGAACTAGGACAGCTGGACTGAGCAAACACAGATGGAGTTTGGTCCTGCCCAGTAGGGGTTAAGTAGGAAGAGAGTCCAGATCCAAGAGAGGTTTGATTTTTCTCTCTAAGCTCAATTAACCACCCAGAGCTAAGCCCTCAAGGGACTCACAAGATTCTGTCCTCAACTCTTTACCACCTGTTCTAACCCTGAGCCCTGAGGTCAGACCCCTGACCTCTCTCCCCCCCTCCTCTATCCATGCTTCTTCTAGGGACTAATCTAGTGAAAGGCACTGAAGGTGACATTCCCAGGGGCCACAAATGATCTAGCCATAATGCTTCCATGAACCTGACTGCCATCAGGCTAACAGCAGTGGACTTGTCCATTGCTTCTGTGATGGACAGGTCTGGAGAAAGGGGACCTCATTTTGAGAGCAAATTAACCTTCCCCATTAAGGAAAAGCCTTGGTTTGTCTTCTCTCCTATCTTTCCTCGTATCTCTCTCCTTTTTTTGCTTCTTTATTTTACATCTTTCATATCTTTCTTCTTAAAAAGAAAAGAGCCTAATTTGATTTGCAAACACGTATAAGATGGGTTAAATTTATTGGTAAGTAATTATAGGAAGTTAATTTTTTTATCATTATAAAGGTAGGTTTCTTTCATATCACTCATATATTTTTGCTTAGTGGGCTTCTGATAGTATTTATCTATGTGTTATTTAACCCCTACTTTCTTCCATAAATGATTTCTGATGGCACACAGATAATAAATGACAATGACTAAAACTAGGCAATTAAGATTCGAAACAGAACAAAACCTAAGCAAAAGCCACAAAAGAAATCATTGTACTTAAGCATTGAATTTAATGATTCTGGATGGAAAGGGGATGTCATGCTATACAGTTATTATTGTTCGATTTTAAAAAGAAGCATATAAGTCTGTCTGGAAAGACCAAGTTTTTCCCGGTACTGAATTCTAAGGTGAATTATCAACATTTGCATAGCACTTTAAAGTTTGCAAAATGCCTTACATCAATTATCTCATTTGACCCTCACAATAACATATGAAATAGTTATTCTTGATATTATTATGCCCATTACACAAATTAGTTCCATTTTACAATCACCTTACCTATGGTCACACAGATAGTAAGTAGGAGAGCATGATCATATATAAAATGGATAATTGATTATATTAAATTAAAAAGGCTTTGCAGAAACAAAACCAATGCAACCAAGATTAGAAGGAAAACAGAAAACTGGGAAACAATTTTTATATCAAGTGCCTCTGATAAAGACTGCTTTTCTCAAATGTGTGGAAAACTGAGTCAAATTTATAAGAATATAAATTATTCCCCAATTAATAAATGGTCAAAGGTTATGAACAGGCGGTTTTCAGACAAAGAAATAAAAACTATCTGTAGTCATATGAAACAATGCTCTAAATCACCATTCATTAGAGAAAGGCAAATTAAACAATTCCGAGGTACTATCTCATACTTATCAATTGGCTAATATGACAGAAAAGAAAAATGATAAATGTCAGAGGGGAGGTGGAAAATTGGGACACTAATGCACTACTGGTGGAGTTGTGAACTGACCCAAACATCCTGGAGAGCAATTTGGAACTATGCCCAAAGGGCTATAAAACTGTGCATACCCTTTGATCCAACAATACCACCACTAAGTCTGTATCCCAAAGAGATAATTAAAAAGGGGAAAGGATCTATGTATGCAAAATGTTTATAGGAGTTTATTTTTGGTTTTGTGGTAAAAAAGAACTGGAAATTGAGGGGATGACAATCAATTGGGGAGTGGCTGACCAAGTTGTGGCATATGAATGTAATGGAATAATATCATTTCATAAGAAATGATGAGCAAGCAGACTTCAGAAAAACCTGGAAAGACTTACATGAACTGATGCAAAGAAAGTGAAGTGAGAAGGAGAAGAACATTATACATAGTAACAGCAACATTGTGCGACAATCAGCTATGAAGGACAATTCTTCTCAGGAATACAATGATCCAAGACAATTTGAAAGACTCGTGATAGGAAATGCTGTCCACATCCAGAGAAAGAACTAATATGATCTAAATGCAGATCAAAATGTACTATTTTCACTTTATTTGTTTTTGTGTTTTTTTTTTATTTTGGTCTGTTTCTTCTTTCACAACATGGCTAATATGGAAATATGTTTTACATTATTGCACCTATATTACCTATATCGAATTGCTTACTGTCTTAGGGAGGAGGGAGAGGGAGAAAATTTGGAACTCAAAATTATTTTTAAAATGAATGTTAAAATCATTTTATATGTAATTGTAAAAAACAAAATATTATTTAAAAAGAAAAGAAAATGATAAAGAAAGAGAAGTATCACACGACTAAGTAAAGGTGAATGCTGTCCTAATTTTTAAAAAAGGAAAGAGATTCTGCAAACTACAGACCAATGAACTTAACTTTGATTATTGGAAAAGTTCTTGACTGGTTTATTAAAGGTATGGTTAGTGACCTTCTAGAAAAGGAAGAGATGACCACACACTCATTATATCTTCTTTGTTTTGACTAAGCCTTCTGCCTTAGTTTCTATCTGAGATGATTTATTACTTGAAGTACCAGGAGTCTACTGTTTCTCTTTTTCCCATATAATATGGCCCTGTGGTACAGATCTCTGGAAGAGCATGAAATAAGATTTCATTGTACTTGGAAAAAGCTTTTTTTAGCCCTTCCACTGGCAGAAAAAAAAGCTATCCTCATCATTTCTTTCACTGAAGTCTTTGTCGTTTGGCTTTGCTTCTTGAATGGTTCATTTTGAATTGTCTTTAAACTCAGTTTAACATTTTTTAAGTGCCCATAATGTGCCAGGCACATGCCAGGTGATGGAACAAGTATTTAAAAGAAACAAAGGGCGCAAATGTGTCTGTTCTTAACCAGTAACACCTCCCACCACCCTCCCCCTTCTCCAGCCTCTGGTCTTTGGCATTCATTGTTCTCTGAATTCTCTATAATTGGCTCTATCCTGTGAAGTTTTTCATTTCCTTCCTATGTACCCTATAGACTAGATTCTTGATGCTAACAAAAACTTTTGGTTCTGCTGCTTATTACAAAACCATCTTCTTCAATGTTGAATTCATAGGTATGCTAATCTCATTCTTATGGTCTGGTCTCTGAGTGCGATATCTAAGGACAACCTAGCTAAGTATGGAAAAGCTCACCACTAAAAAGTTAGTGACTAAGTGATGAATTGTCTGACCATGGTACATAGTGAAACAAAGAAAAATTTTGAAAACTTAGGTTAATCCTACATGGCGCCCTTCTACTCATACTACAGTAATGGTAATGGAATGATGGAAAGGGGAGTAGATGGTGATGAATAGCAATTTAAATTTGAAGATCTTTCCCACTCATTAATAGGCCATATGACCTGCTTACATCACAGGAAGCCTAAGTTACATGTGGTGAGAGGAGCTTCTTGACAGGAAAAGGAAGTTATGTCGCAGGAAATGCTGAGAGAGGGAGAGAGAGAGAGAGAGTAAGTGAGTTATGGCTGCTAATGGCTACCCTCATGATTATTAGAACTGAACAGGCTGACTTAGCTGTACTGTGAGTTTGTTTTGGGGAAGATCTCAGCAGGGGGTCAGAGATGTTTTGGGATGGAGAGGCTCCATGTTGTGATATTATGTGTGGAATGTTTTACTGCTCTGATAGATAAGATAAATGGCTTGTGGGATATAGTTCTCTGATGTCTGAATAAATGGTTTACTTATTCTACCTTCCATGTGGAGAGTCTCATACACTTTGTGATGCAGAACTACATAGGCATTTTGACAATTATCATCTACATTGTTATTATTGCCTTACTGTTGCAGAAGTGCACAGGTTTTGGACCACCTATAAACATTAATTTAAATGCAAGCATTATAAATGTGAGCTCTTTATGCAATAACCAATAAAATGACTGTATTGACAAGATGGAATCATCTTAAAATAGAAATTTTCCCGATAAACTAAAAGAGAAGGCAAAGGTAGTTACAGCTAAATGAAAGAATGACTCATAAATTCTCCTCAGAGAAATATAAAGGAGTTGACTTCATTGATCATTTAAAGCAGAGGATATTAATGTGGGATATATGGACTTATTTTTTAAATATTCTCATAACTCTGTGTCAATATAATTGGTTTCATTTTAATCATACATGTTCCATTTTATTCATATTATTCTGGAAAAGGGTCTATAGGCTTTACCACACTGTCAAAGGGATCTACGATACAAAAAAGACTATAAACCCTTGATTTAAAGGAATAAAGAAGTATGATTTGATGGAATGCTTTGACATCTCATCCTGAAGTTGTGAGAATTGTAGGCAAAAAGAGCACAATAAAAATATTAGTTTCTTATTCTCCAATATGTTAGGGAAGTCAAAAAAGGAGCAAAATGCTATGAAGGAACTTGACAAGACCCTTCAAACCAAATTGACAAATACCTTGATTCTCAAAGACTTCGGTGTAGAGGGGACTGGGAAGACGGCAAAAATGAAGTTGTTGAAAAATATAATTTGGGTTTAAGAAACATGAAGCCAGTAATTTATAGATGATTCAGCAGCCTCACATCTATAGACCATGAATACTTTAAGAATAGGTTTGGAAACATTTAAGAGCACTGAACATCATTAAAATGAAATTATTTTTAAGAGGAAACAACCAGTTAATAATCACATGAGAATCATATCCAAATCAGCTCTTTGCAGTTAAACTATCAGCTTAATAGAGAAAAGGTTAAAATTAACATCAGATTAACGATAAAATGATAAAAAAAAAGAGTTGGCATGCCTTACAGCAGCTTCAACCTGACATATTCAAATAAGCTGATGAAAAATGGGAAACATAAAAAGGCAGAAGTAGTGACCTGATTATCACAATTCTGTATAGAAGTTTAATTATTATAAAGCAACACTCATGAACAAACCCCAAAAGACCAGATGCCAACAATCCAACAAACATTTGATCTCTTTTCCAAGCAGATAGACATGGCAGCAAAGGCAAAACCAATTTAGAATACAAACTAACTTGTAGAGTACCATAAAATAGCAAAGATGAGGAAAGGTAAAAATCTGCCAGAAAACCAAAAATGAGACCAAATTAAATTATATTATCCCAAGAGAATCCATAGATCAAATTGACAAGAGGACGACAAATGGACAGAAAATGGAGCAGATTTGTTAACATTTCTATATATTTTTTCATTGATACTTTTGAATTCTAATGTCTCATTACTCCATGTGATATAAATGAATGAATAAGAAAGCATTTATTAAGTGCTTACTAAGTTCCAAGAACTGTGCTAATTTCTGTGGATCCAAATACAAAAGGGAAGACAATTCCTATACTCAAAAAGTTTGTGTTCTAACAAGGGGAGACAACAGCATGTAGAGGATAGGTGGCCAGGGCAAAGTATTTGGGCTTGAAAAGTTGCTAGCAAGGTGAGCAAAGCCACAGGGAATAAGATTGACATACCCTTTTGTGTAGCAAAGGCAATATCTACTTGATTATAGTTCTAGACCTGGAAAGAGGGAGTGAGGATGAGAGTAGAGGGTGTTGCACAAGATGAGATTTTTCTCCCATATGGCTGTCAGATAGGGAGATGTCCAGGCAATACAAGAAGTAGAAATAATACTTAAAGTTATGAAGTCAAAAAGGGTAGCTGGACCAGTGCACCAGACCAAGTGAGCATGGAGATCTGTGTTGGAGATGGTACAAAGTTGAAAACATTGAAAAATCACTGAGAGAGAGAGAGAGAGAGAGAGAGAGAGAGAGAGAGAGAGAGAGAGAGAGAGAGAGAGAGAGAGAGAGAGAGAGAGAGAGAGAGAGAGAGAGAGAGAGAGAGAGAGAGAGAAGGAGGGAGGGAGGGAGGAAGGAAGGAATCATAGACAATATTATGGCTCAAAAAAAGGTCATTGGTACATTAATTACCAAGTCAGCTCCTAGCATTATTCATTCGACCATTTATTTCTTGAATAGGTATTTATTAAACACCCTCTGCAATGGATTGTGCTAGTTTCTGAGAATACGAAGAGAGAAATATGAAAGGCCCTCAAAAGAGAGAAGGGTATATAATCTAATAAATAATCTAAGCTAATAATCTAATTAGAGGGAAAGATATGTAGATACTCAATTCAGAGAAAATGAGATAGAAAAGCAATATATGGAGAAAACAGTATGAGAAATTTTGAAGGAGAGATCACTGTGTGAGGGTCAGGAAACGTTACATGCAGGAGGTAGCTCCAGAGCTGGACCTTGAATGAATTAAGGTAGAGGTGATGGGTAAGGGCAGGTAAGTGGTACAGTAGATAGAATGCCAGGCCCAGAATCAGAAGATTTATCTTTGTGGGTTCAAATTCAGCCTCCGATACATGTGTGCCCCTGGGCAAGTCATTTAACCCTGTTTGCCTCAGTTTCCTCATCTGTAAAATGATCTGGAGAAGGAAATGGCAAACCACTCCAATATCTTTGCCAAGAAAACTCCAAATGGGGTCACAAAGAGTCAGACACAACCGAAAAATGACTGAACAGAGGTGAGGGGTAGGGATATAAGCAAAGGCAGAGAGTTGGAGGAGGGTAGTAGGAGAATGGAAGGGAGAACAAGACAAAAGCACTGACAGTTTCTTAACAAAGAAAAGAAACACATTTTCACATATACTTTAACAGTTATGATGAAATGTTCCAAGTTGTTCCAGCTATTTTTTCCATCTAAATATCTGAACAAAAAGTAGCAAACAGCCAAGGCTACTTTCTTATACATGGGCTCTTCCGGATCTCTCAGGTATTTGCTTCCGGCTGGTCTAGATAGTTCAAAAGCCCCCATTTGATTAGAAAGGGGGCTTAAAAAGCAGTATAGAATAGACAAGGCTGAGAATGTCAGTTAGAAGCAGAATGTGGAAGCAAGATTTGGAGTTTGTACTTCATCCTGTAAGAAAAGGAGAGCCACCCAAGGGAAGTTTTGAGTGGAAGAGTAATGAGGTGCTTGGAAGATTGCTTGGGGAACATTGAGAAGGATGGATTGGAGGGAAATGTAGTAACCATAAAACCGAATTAAATTCTTTCTCCTGGACAGTGAGTTAGTTTAGGGCCCTAACTCCACTTTGAAGAATTCTGTTCCTTTTATTTGAAATGAAATACCTGATTAGATCCTAAACATGGAGGAGAGCAAAGTGTTCTTTTTCAAAAAGGCAGCTCTGTGTGTGTGTGTGTGTGTGTGTGTGTGTGTGTGTGTGTGTGTGTGTGTGTGAAATAGAATCTGTTTGAGTCTGGAAGGCACATGAGCTGGGAACAGAAAAAGTCACTTTTCTGTATGGTTTTAAAGTTGATAAAACATTTCTACAGAACACTCGATGACAACGGCCATCTCTTCTTCATCAGACTAGTGTGAAGAAGAGAATGGGGAATGATTTCAAAGTACTATGAGAAGCAGAGAGAGGGGGGAAAAAGAACTTCACAGTGACTAATTTTTCTTTCCTCAGTAGAGTATGAGGCAAGATCTTTATAAAAACTGCTACCTTTTAAAAACTATCTCAGATTCACCGATTCTCAAACGTGCCAGTTCAGTCTTTACCTTATTTTGCCCCTCAACACATTCTTCCCTTCCCAGAATTCCATTTAGAGATCAGGAAACTGAGACTCAGAAAGGTAGAAGGAGAGAATAAGTATTTATATAGTACCTACTATATGCTAGGCATTGTGCTAAGGGCTTTTTACAAATACTATTTCTCATTTGAGCCTCACAACAACCATGAGAGGTAGATGTCGCTATCATTCCCATTTTACAGTTGAGGAGACTGGGGCAAACAGTGGTTAAGTGACTTGTCCAGGGTCACACTGCAAGTAAATGTCAGAGGCCAGATTTGAACTTAGGCCTTCCTGATCCCATGATTGTTCTATCTATTGTACCACCAGCTTCCTCAGAAAAGAAAGGAAAAGAAAAGAATATTAAATAAAAAGGGGGGAAGGAGAGGAAGGGAGAGGAAGGGAGGGGAGGGGTGGGGGGAGAGTGGTGGGGGAAGGGAAGGGGAGGGGAGGGGGGAGGGGAGGGGAGAGAAGAGCTGAAGTTATTCATTAAACTCATAACTATTAAGTGCTAGAGTCAGGAATTGACTTCTGCTTTTCTGACATTGAAGTGAGTATTCTTACCACTAAAGCAAAAGTTCTTAACTGTGTGTTTGTGTGTGTTTGATGGATCCTGTATAGACCCTTTAAAGAATAATGTGTTTTTTTTTTAATTTATTTTTGACATGTTTGGTTTTCAGCATTGATTTTCACAGGCGTTTGAA
>JAQQSZ010011328.1:0-12283 GCA_028646595.1 Phalanger gymnotis | reverse complement strand
GAATCGTTCCTTCAGCCTTTTAGATTCTCCCGGCTGGGAAATTTGCCCCAGTCAGAGTGCTGGCAATTTCTAACTCTCTCAAATCTGCTCAGATTCACTTTTTTTATAGGAATCCAACAGAACTTGTGAGAGAGCTCCGGCGAGATGCTGTTTTCATGCGGCCATCTTGGCTCCGCCCCCCCTCCCCCTCTTTTCTGTATTTAAAAAAAACTACTCATTCTATAGGATGACCCTCTGTGAAAGGGTAGGGAGAGGGTTAATTGGGATAATGTAAAAAACAAAAGGCATCAATTAAATATTTTTAAAAAGAAAGTGAGGCACCTCCCAACAATTATCATTCTTTTCTAGAATTTTTCTATTAGATGAAAAAAGACTGTCATCTAAGAAGAACTGACCTCTTTTTCCAGGGCATATGAAGACCTGGGAGAAGGCAAGGACCTTGAGGACAAGGCAACTCTGTTCTGGGGAAGGAATAAGGAATGGCTGCATATGATCAGCCAAAAATATGTTCAAAACCAGTTCATTCTTATCAACTAAGTATTCCTGGGACTGGATCCCAGAAACCACTGAACTAGAGAGCCCTTCTTTTTCACGAGGTGTCATTGATTTTTCACAGACATGGCTTCTAGGAAATTGGACACCTGACCTGAAAAGTTAGCTGCAAACTGATTCAGCTGTTAATTAGCAAGGGCAAACTTTTTTTCCCTGAGCTGAGAAAATGCCTTTTTGCCAACTGGGGAAAGTTTTAGGATCTTTTGGGTTAGGTAGCTTCTCCAACTGGCTTAAGGCATCCTGTTGGGGAGAAATAATTGCCTTGTCATTAGTTAGGGAGGTTGTATGAGTCTGTGTCTAGCACTATATGAAATTAGCACTCCAATAACCCGATTAGAACTGAATCTCAACTTCTGCTGTCCTTGTATTGTTACAACTTGCTCATTTAGTATATGATGTCTGATGGGTGTGGACATACTCCACAAACAATTACAAGTGTGGGAGGAACTTAAAAAAAATCTTCCACTGGTGTTGACCCCAAAGAAGAAATCTTTTGGTTGTCCAGTTCCGTTCTCCTAGCCAGCTCCATGGTCCTTGGCAGGATTCAATGTAGAAGAAAATCCCCTTTGTCTTAGCCCTCCAGGCTTTCTCATATACCAGCCATAAATCCTGGAGCTCAGCCCACTGGAAGGAGTTACAGGGATCCTGATTCCCTAAGATATCCCCTGTTACCACATCAGTCTAGTTGGGTATGCCTTTCTAATTACAGCACAAGCCCATTGGTCAATCAAGCAAACTGGTATAGAGCTAATCACTGTGAACCCACTGGGCCAGCAGAAGAGACAAAATTTCAGGATCTGAGCCAGAGACCTCAGTGTTTGGCATAGTCACTACCTATCTGTGAAGGACATTAACACCAGATCATCCCATGCAAGTATGATTTTAAATATGTTGTTTCCATTTAGTAATAGAAGCCTCCTGTTTTTTATCCATCTTATAGAGGAACCATCTTGGATCACTCAACCCATAGTGGGAAGCTGGCAAAATGGTTATCATTTGACCTTCTATCATCTGTGCAGTAGTAACTTATGCATAATAAAATGCAAACAACCCTTTTAAAAACATAATATAGTGAGTGGATGCTCTGGTAAAGTTGGAACTCCAGAAACTTATTCTAGTCTCCTCTTGCTATCTGCCAAAGGTTCCACATGGCCTAGTCTTTATGGACAGAGACCTCCAGAAACATGAGTATTTCAGGGTCATAAAGGCCTAGATAGACCCAGCTGAATAACCTTTATATCTTCCTGGGATGGAGTCTATTTTGGGACCCACTTGAAAGAGGCAGATTTTTCGGTGACTTAATACATTGGAACCATCAGAATACTCAGGTCAGGATTGAGAATTTCACAAAACCTTTAGAGTACAACAAATCACTTTGTTTCCTTCTTAGAATGTGAGGATGCAAGTGTCAGTGGCATATTCTGAAATATGCCTAGAATCCTCTGGGTTTCAGCCACCTATTATAGTCCCCAAAACTTAGAGCAGATTAGACTCTATTCTTAGGGTTAATTTCCCACCCCTTGTCCCTCACATAGGCCACCATCTGATCTAGGGCCTGTGCTACTTTGGTCTGGTCAGCATTATGTCATTAATGTAGTGGTATAGGATGCTTTTGAGAGAAATGACTATTTCTCTCTTATATTAATAACCAATTATTGAATTAGAACTAACAAGGTTTTTTCCCCCTTCTATTTCCTAATTCAGAAATAAGCTCCTATAGTTTATTCAGCCAGCCTTTGAAGGGCAGGACTGATGATGAGATGAAATCTTGGGCTAGACTTACCCTACTGGGAAAGTTTAGATCTGATCAAAAGGTACAGATATTTTGGTCTCCATGAAATCTGGCCCATTGTTTTCAGGTCTGAGAGGAGGTGGCCCCACTTTGTATGTATTGACCTGGGGTGGAGGGAGGGCTCTGGGTAGAGATCTCTTTTTCCAAAAACTGAGTAATGGGAGTTGTATCCTCCAGCCCCTCATTAGAATAAGTCCACCTCTCATTATAATATTTATTTTCTCGTTAATTGTTAATCAATCAGAGTTGATTGCTGCCTGTTGGGAATATCTACTCTTCCTAGGGCATATAAGCATCAAAAGGCCCCTAAGATTTAGCTTTGGTTTATGAGAGACGGTCAAATGGTCACCTTTTTAATTAATTATTTAATAGCCATAATGAATAAAATAATTAATTACCTCAAAATTATGTCTCTCGAACTTTTTATATGTTACACTTTCAGGAAGGGAGATCTCTTTCTGGTTTCTGCCCACCACAATGAGGGAGAGTTCACATAGTCCTGAGAAAGGATGAAGAAAGTATATTTTCACCTTCCGAGTGAAACCAAATGCTTCCTCACTAATCACAGCCATAGGACTAGAAAAAGAAGGCACTGGCAAGGTTGACAGCCCCTTACTACTCTCCCTGGGCCTGGGATACATGGCATGCCACATCCGTAAGGTCAGGAACAGCTGTAGTAATGGGCAAGTTGACTTTGTTCAGGACTCTGTAGACCAGTGGGAGCGTCCAAGGGTCATCTCTCTTTCTCATAGTCAACAAAGGGTTAAAGTCAAACTGGTATAATGAAGTACTCCAGATTCCTATGTCTCCATCATCTGAAACGAAATACCTTTCACTGTCTTGGAGGCCTGATACTATGTTTAGCTACGTGAGATTGTTGAAATGTTTTTAAGGTTTCCATTTGTCCATAACCACAATGATATGCTTTGAAATCACCGAAAGAACTTACACAGACACTGAGCCCATAATACCTCTTCTATCTATGAACTGCCCTCTATAGTGTTCCATGAATTACCCAGATAGCGTTGAGTCTTTAGACAATATCTCAGTCTTGGGTGAGGATGAAGGGCCACTAATACCTCAGTTCTAAATTTTCCTTTACAGTTTTACTAGTACCCCTATCAGCTGGTCAACAATTGTTTTTTTTTTTTTCAAAAGTTTACCTTATTATCAGGAGTTATAATCAAAGCTCCCTTGGGAAAGGGTGTCACTGACCTCTGTCCATCTAAAAGGAGGTAAGTTCTATGACTCCACTTGCCACTCCTAGAGTATCAATGCACACTCAGTACTATTTACCTAAGCCACCACTGTCTCACCCTCCTGCTGAAATTTCAACATCTGATCAGACAATACTTGTATGATTGTATGGTAGGAAAATTCCCTTAGCTAAGGGGCTCTACTCAGGAAGAGATATCTAAATGTCCCTGAGATAAGATGGACATAGAGTGTGGCAGGGGAGAAGCAGGCCACATACATCTACTCTAGCAAATCCATTTCCATTAGAAATTCTACCAGTTCCCTTGTAGATCCCATCTGGAAAGTTAGCTGCAATGGGAATTTATCTTTACTTGACCAGGCATAAATAACTCCTCATCTCAGCTGCCTAAAAAGGGACAAACAGCATCACCCACCTGGAGACTCCAATGAACTTAGTTGACTTTCAAAGGACATCCTCAGAGAACAAACCCAGCCTACTGCAGTCAGCTGGGGACAGCAGCTCAGCTTTGGAACCCTTAGACCACCCACCCATTCAGGAGCCATTGCTCCAGTGAGTCAATCAGGTTTATGTTTGAACTTCTCTTGCAACAAACATATCTCCTTGGTGGATATTCCCCTACCCCCTTTTTTTTCAGGGCAGGGAGTCACCCTCCTCTCAGGAGCAGTAAGAGGATAAGCCTGGAGCTTTCTTACCAACCTGTGGGAATTCCCAAATCCGTACCCCAAATCTTCTATTGTCTTCCTGTTTAAAAACTCAAATCTCATCAGAAACCCGGATCTCTAGATGAAAGACTATACAGTGGATTCCTGTCTGGGATCTATTAATTCTTACCCTCATCGGGAGAGATCCCTTCATTTTGGCAACCACCAGCTGCATTAGCAGGGTCATTCTCTCTTTTCAGAGGCAACAGGTGAAGGACTCATTCACTTGAAGCAGGGATATCATACAATAAACTGGGTGAAATGATAACTTTCATCTTTTCCTTAAGCCATGTGGCCTCCAGAAATGTGCATAGCATATTGGTCAAGTTTCACTTTTCAGTTCTGGGGGCAGGGACTCAAGTCCTGACCCAGAAATCTGAGCCACAGTAATCTTGGAATACAGGACTGCAGGCTGAATGTTATAGTCAGCCCAACAGAGAAGCTCTGAGATGATAGGGTCCTAGGACACAGGCCTAGGATGGGGTGGGAGTGGAATGCTTTGAATTTCAAACTTGGTAGGGCTAATACTATGCAGGAACAGAGATAAATGGCAAATCTAATCCCCCACCTCTCCCAAAAGATTGAGATATTGTTGGGAAATTACACCCCCTGAGGTGTTGGGGAAAAGGTTTGAATATTTGTATATTTCTATACCTCCGTCCCCTTCAATCCTCTAAGGGTACCAGACAACTCTTTGAGAGGTACAGAAATATAACATGGCTGGCCTTCAGGCAGTGAGAACCAAAGAAGTGATGTTGCATCTATATTTGCATATATGTATATATGAATGTATAATAGAAGAATTTAAATCATTTTGTGCTAAATTTTTGGCAGATAAAATGATCATATCTACAGAGCTTGATATGATATACCAGTATCCAACAATTTTGCTCTTCATGATTTACTCTTTTTGGAATACATATTTGTTTCCTATCTATTAAACTCGTGTCTCTACTGAGGCCATAAACTCCATGAAGTTTTGTAATTTTGTATTTCTTTTATCTCCTTCATGCCATCCACTTCTCAAATGCCATACTTTGTTATGCTTTGTTATTCCAATCTCTTCTATGCTGTGGTAGTTTTAACATTCTATGGGGATAGAGTACTACCTATCAATACTCAATAAAGAGTTGGTTAACTGACAACAGAAAAGGAAGAAGAACTTGGAGAGAGTTGCCAAAATGCTATCAGGCAAGTTAGAGAACCAAAGCAATTTTTTTAATTTGAAAGGTACTCTGTTAATTCTACAAAACACTTGAAGAAAATTGCCCAGCATGATTTTTCAAATATGCATTAGTAAAACAAAAGATTGGTTGTAATGGGGACAAATTAGGGGAAAACAAAAGCTCCATATTAGAATCCAGACATTTTCAAACTAGAAAGGACTTTACAAATCACTTACTGCCACATTCCAGCTGATGAGGCCATCTATCCTCTACTTACATTCCTCTAATGAAAGAACTTATTACTCCACAGAAGCCCTACTCCTCTTTATACTATGTACAAATTCCCCATGCTAAATTAATTTAGCAACTGCTTGTTGTGTCTGTGTTCCAGATGCTATGATACTGGGGCTATAAAGACAACAACGAAACCATGTTTGTCCTCAAAGAACCAGGGTTTATCATAATGTGAACCCCTTGAGGGTAGGGACTGAGTTTTTGTCTTTCTTTTTTAATCCCCAGCTCTTAGCACAGTGCCAAGAACACAGTAAGCACTGAATAATTACACATGAACTGACTGACTGACTAGGACGAAGCATGCATTCATATGAATATATGCAAAGTAGTTTGATGGTGGTGATGGGTAAACAGATAAAACCTCCTATAGAAGGTGCTAGTTGACCTGATTCTTAGAAGAACTTAGGGATTCTAAGAGATAGAGATTGGAGTGAAGTACATTCCCAGCTTAGGGGAAGTACTATGTAAAACTGTGAAGGCAAGGGATAGAATGTTGCATTTGAGGAACAATTAAGGGGGGCAGTTTGGCTGAAACGTGAAGTGGCAGACTTTAAATTCCAAACAGAGGGATTCATGGTTTATCTTAGAGAAAATGTGGACCCACTGGAATGTCTTGAGGAGAGGAGTGACATTGTCAGAGCTGTGACAATTATGTAATGGAAATGAGCCTGAATTCTTAAAGGCTATTAAAGGCAGAGAACAAAATCTTCCAGCTCTTGCCAAGCTGGAAAAGCACGGAGAATGGGCCTTATCTTTTCTGTTATTTGAAGCTCTGCCCAATTATGTTTAGAGACTCATCACAAGGTTGATTAGAGAGTGATGATTTTTTTTTATCATAATAATCCATGAGAGTGTCAGGTGACACAGACGATAGAATGAGACTTGGAGTCAGGAAGACTTGAGCCCAAAACCTGCCCCAGGCACTAACTTGGTGTACAACTCTAGACGGAACCATTCAATTTTTCAAAGCCTCAGTTTCTTCATCTGGAAAACTTGGACAAAATAACATCTACCTCACAAAGCTGCTGTGAGGTTCAAATAAAGTGATATAAAGCACTTTTCAAACCTAAAACTCCTATAAAATGATATCATCATAGTTGTTGCTATGTCAGTACTATTGTTAAGATTATGATCTTCTGTCATGGAGGGATTAATTACCCACTTAGAAAAAACTTTGGTTCCTCTGTATATTCAAGTATAGAGAGGAAAGCAACATAGAAACATGGAAATCAAAGGCAAGGTCATCATTTCCAACTGCTTATTTGGGTGTTGCTAAGTAAAACTCCAGGGTAACTTGAAATGCCCTGGTACTAACTTTTTTATATGATGAGAGAAGAGATAATTGTTCCTCAATCCTAGATGTTGAGTGGATGTGTGGAGTTTTCACTGACAGGGAACAAGGATGTTAAAAAAAAGACTTATCTAAAGACCTTTGCTGTGTCCACTGGGCAAGACTGTGGATTTAAGTAATAAAACATTTGAAGATATACTAGATGAATGGCTTAGATGGCTTTTTGGCTGAGGCAATGTCTTTTTGATGAAAAAGGATGCATAGCTACCAAGGACAGCTCCACCCAACTGGCAGCCACTCAGTGGAGAAGCCAAGGAGTATATGGCTGTACTAAGAAGTACCACCTTAAAATAAGTAAAAGTTTGGTTTTAATCTGACTTTTTGGAGCAACATGGAACATCCCAGCTTCCTATTCTATCAAATGGACATTAAAAACCACAAGACCCATTCTGGTAAGTTCAATTCTCTTAAGCTCACTGTAGTAGTCTAGGCTTACAAAAATGCATCTAATTTTTTCTAAAGTCTGATTTTGACCTTAGGCACCGAGTTATATGCCATAAGAAAATAGAAGGTGGCCCACTGTATATGTGACTGATCTATTAACCATTATGTTTTAGTAGTCATTTTAAGTGCAAAATTGTAGTTGCAAGGTGTATAAGATCCTGGTGAAATTTTGGTTTGGAGATGGAATGCTCATGCTCCAAAAAGAATAGAATGTAGAGAGAAAACCATTTTTTAGCTTCAATTTAAGAATATAAGCCAATGCAACAGGGAAAAGGATGCAGAGTTTTAAGTATCTCATTTATAAAAGATAGATGGAAAACAGTCTTAAGAGCTCTATTAAACTTTAAAATCTTTCATTCACATCTGACATAGTTTTTAGGTATCCACCAAAGGAAATTTTAGTAGTAGCTTATAGCATACATAGAAATAATTACGGTTGTTTCCAAATATGGAAGCTCGCAAACACACATTTTCAAATGAATGTTAGATATTATAAAACAAGCCCAGTATATATTTCAATCTGAAATAACTTCTTCATGAACTAATTTGTAATAGACCTCCAAATAGTATTAAAATATAATGGATACTATCAAATCCTATCTGAAAGATCCTAGTGGAATTTTAGAATGCTTCTAAAGACATTCCATTTTTTTTCCCAAGAAGTTATTGCTTCTGCCTTACAGATATCATGAAGAAAAACATCCATGAATAATTATGCCTCTAAAATGTTATTTACATTCTTCATTTTAATTTTGCTTCCAAATATGATTTCAGTCAGTCATTTGGCAAGCATTTATTAAGCACTTATAATGTGCCGGGCATGTTGTTCTAAGCTCTTGTGACACACAAAAAGGGTAAATATCTCTTTCATTTGAATCCTTGTTAGATGTTTCACTATGGCATAGAAGAGATCCTACATTATATAAGTTTAAGTCTGCAGAAAGCAAGTTCTGGAAGATTCTATCAGAACAGAAAGATTATCTTCTGTGGTTGACCTCAGATCAGTTCATAAAGATTCATCATGAGGTCATCACTGTGTAAGTTTTTTTCTTTCATGACAAAGGCTAATGAGGGTCATCTAATGAGACATAGAGAGGTTGACATTTTTTTGTTGGGGAAAGAAGTGTCCCAATGATGAAATAATAGCTGTTTTGAAGTGTTGAGGTAAGCAATATGACTTTATTCATCATGAATCCCATCTCCACCTCCCCCACTTAAAGTGAACCAGCTCGAACATATACACAAATTAAATTGGCAGGCTTTTAGGAAAACAAGTACATATTCTGGTGTGCATCAATGTTACAACAAGCAACCTTGTAAAAATTTTCTTTCACCCTATTTCTCCTTTCATATCAACTTGAAAAATTAAATTGAGGAAAAGATCTGCACACATTGGAACTCCATGGTGCTGTTAAGCACTTCTTCATGAGTGTGTCAAAGAGAATCTGCCATTATTGAATAGGATGGGGTGAGTCATGGGCTATTGACTAAGTTCTGACTGTTCAATTAGTGGCATAATATAATACCCACCCACCCACAGTTACTATTGTGCCTGACGGAATTTTAATTAGGAGTGTGAGACCTTAGAAAAACACACCTGTATGCCAACTCTTTTTTTCTCCTCTCCAAGCTCTCCTCCTTGGTTACTGCTCTTAACTGATGATTATTCCAAAGGAATAATTTTCAGTTACTCTAGCTTTTATCTACACCCTTGAATCTGTATCTAACGCAGTAAGGTGACGTGGTGGTTAGAGTGCTGGGGCTGGAATCAGGGATACTTGGGTTCAAATCTGTCCTCATATACCTACTAGCTATGCAACCATGTGGAAGTCAGTTAACCTCTTCTTGCCTCAGTTTCCTCAAAGGTAAAATGGTGGTAATAATAGCACCTATTGCTGTGAGGATCAAATGAGATAATATTTGTAATTCATCACGCACAGTCCCCGGCACATAGTAGGCTCTATATAACTATTTATTCTCTTCCCTCTCTTTGTGTCTCCATTCTCTCAATTTTTCTTTCTCCCCTTGGTAAGTCAACAAAGATAGGTCATAAGGAACCTCAATGAAGTTAGAAGTTTTCTGAGCAAAGGATTCTGAAGGGGAGGCCAAACCTATCAGCCTGGTCATAAGATCACAGAATCCTAAATTTAGAGCAAGATGGAAGGAGATTTAGAAATCTTCTTGTCCTACACTTTTATTTTACAGATTAGAAAAGGGAGGCCCAGACAGCTTAGGTAATGTGTTTAAGGTCATCTAAGTATTAAGGGACAGAGATAGGATTTGAACTCAAGTCCTCCGATTCAAACACCAAGCATTCTTTCCACTGTGCCTCGCTGCTTCTCCCTACCACAAATGGATTTGTTCAATATTCTTTTCCCAGGTGGATTGAATAATACTGCAAAGATGTGAATATATACAATTAACCATTATCGTAGTGAAATTTAATTCTATTCCAAATCACTGCTGGTCTGTATTGAATTCAACTGAAATGTCTAAATGGAGAGACAGAGGCACAAACCCCTTGTATGTCCATATCCCAGGAAGAGCTTTAAATACTTGAAGATAGCTATCATCCTGTTTGGTAGGGTCAGAGATCTAGAGCTGAAGGGATCCTAGATTTCCCTTCATTTTACAGATGAAGAACTGTGGCTCATAATAAATAAGTAACTCATCCAAGGTCATGCAGTAGTAAATGGAAGTGCTAGGTTTTGAATCCAGAATCTTTGCATTATTTCTTCTGGACCACGCTGTCTCTTCTTTAGCAAGTTACTCATCTATCTAGGTATCATTGTCAACATCTACAAGATAAAGCAATGAGGAAAAAAGGAGTCAGAGGAGTTGGAGTTCAAATACCAGTTCTGACAGTTTGCAGCTATGTGAGCATGAGTCACCCAATCTCCCCACCAGACACACACACACACACACACACACAACTATTTTTGCCCCCTTTGAAAATATTCCTAGTTAATGACTCTGCCAACAGCTCATTATAATGGAAATTGCACCTGACTCAGGGTCAGGAAACCTGAATTCAAGTCTCTCTATACATTTGCTGTGAGACTTTGGCCGAGTGCCTCCATTTCGGAGACATTCATTTTTCTAGTTTGCAAAATCAAGAAACTGGATTCATTTAATGTTCCTTCCAGGTCTTCTCTTACATAATGACAACAATGACATCCTTTCCTTCCATCACTTGTGTGATTGACTGGCCCGGAAGCATATCTCACCAAATAAATGCAAAGCTCTGATTGGATAATCACAATAAAGCATTAGTGGTAGAATTTAGTATGGATCCTTTTTAAGGTGAGTGAGTAAGCAAGGAAATGAGTCATGCATTTGATTAAATTAGCCTTGTGCAGGAGCTGAACCAGAAGGGGGAGCAGATCTAAAATCTCTGTTAGCTCTCTAGGGTGACTTTTCCATCTGTCCAGCACAAACCTGCCACAAAATAATAGAAAGCAATCCTAAGGTGTTAAGAGACAGAAAAAAAACCATAAAGATATATCATCAAATGAGACAATATATGCAAGCACTTCGCATGTTTTAAAGTGCATAAATTAGGGGTATTATTATCACCCTCATTCTCATCCTTTCAATGGAGGTCAGATCAAATTTGTCCAGGGACAAGTCATTATCCAGCTATTATTCTTTTATATTTAATGTCCGGGGGACTATGGTGTATGTGGATAAAAGCACCGATTTCTATAATTGAATAAATGTATTCAGATCACAGGATTATTGATTTAGAACTGCAAGTTATCTTCAAGGCCAGTGAGTCCAAATTCCTCATTTTATGGCAGAGGAAAATGAAACCCAGAGAGGCTCAATGATTTGTCCAAGGTTACACAGTTACTTGAGTCTCGGAGACAGAATTTGAATCAAGCTCCTTCTGGTTCCTTCTCTAGTGCTCTAGCTTACAAAGACTAGCTGAAAGAATTTTCAGGACACTTTTAGTAGCTGTGAGAACAACAGAGATGACATGTGATTCATCCTGTTCTGACATGATTTTGAGTTTTTTCTATTTAGACTCTATGTTCTGAATGTTTCTTCCCCGATCCCCACACAGCTTTGGTATGGTAACATATATTTAAAAATCTTTAATTTTATGGATTAATGGTGTATCCAAGTGATGGTAGGAAATAGTTGCGTATGAGATAGTGTTCATTCAGTCAACTACCATTTATTAAGCACCAGCTGTAAGTCAGATGCTGTGCTAAGCACTAAGAGAATGCAAAGAAAGTCAATGGTACCAACCATTTTAGTCCACTTCATTTGTTGAACAAACAAAAATATTTTGAAGTCTGGATCTGTAGAATTGGGAATTAGCATCTTCTATTTTATGAGATATGATGAGCTTCTGATATATATGTTTTAAAAAGAAGAATAAACTTTAGTAACTTTTGATATTTAAAATACAACTTAGTTGTTCATCCACCAAAAAAAAGAATCTTTAATGTTCAAGTAGTGCTTTAGAAGTCTGACTCTGATATATAATTCTAACTACTGAATCATCTCTTACCAAGTATTTGATAGTTGCCATGCTTTTTTAAACTATAGTGACGTGTTGCACAGTTTCCATATTTCCTTGCATAATCTACATTAATCAGTAGATCTGGGTTTCTGATGGTGTATCAACAATGTTGCTAGCAACTGCTGTGGGGGTGAAAGACAAACAACACCAGCCACAGAAGGGCTGCTAGCACAGGTCCTTTGATCTGCTTTTCTAAGGAAAGCAACTTTAAGGGGTTAACAATCTCACCTTAA
>JAQQSZ010011327.1:0-12283 GCA_028646595.1 Phalanger gymnotis | reverse complement strand
GGGGGGGGTAGGAAATGGGGAGAAAATTTGTAATTCAAACGCCTGTGAAAATCAATGCTGAAAACCAAACATATTAAAAATAAATTAAAATAAAAGATTTAAAAAAAAGTCAGAATTGAGCAAATGGAAGTTTAATGATACTATGAGACACCAAGAAACAACAAAGCCAACCCAAAACAATGAAAAATTAGAAGACAATGTGAAATATCTTGTTAGGAAAAAAACAATAAAACCAACTGACCTGGAGATCTCTACGAGAGATCATTTAAAAATTATTGGACTTACTGAAAGTCATGATCAAAAAAGAGCCTAGACATCATCTTTCAAGAAATTATCAAGGAAAATTGCCCTGATATTCTAGAACCAGAGGGTAAAATAGAAATTAAAAGAGCCCACCCATGACCTCCTGAAAGAGGTGGCACAATGAAAACTCCCAGGAATATTAGAGCCAAACTCCAGAGCTCCCAGGTCAAGGAGAAAATTTTACAAACAGTCTGAATTATCAGATATTGTGAAATATCTTGGAGCCATAGTCAGGATAACACAAAATTTGGTATTGTCTACATGAAAGAATTGGAGGGCTTGGAATATGATCGCTAAAAGGCAAAGATTATTGCCAGGATTATGATCAAGAATCACCTACCCAGACAAACTGAGTATTGTCCTTCAAGGGAAAAAATAGACATTCAAAAATAGACATTCAAATAGACTATTCAAAAGAATAGAAACTTTTTTCTTTGAAATGCAAGACTCAAGAGAAACATCAAAATGTAAACAGGAAAGGGAAATCATAAGGGATTTAATAATGTTAAATTGAACTGTTTACATTGCTACATGGCATGACACTTGTAACTCATAAGAACTTTCTCATTATTAGGGCAGTTAGAAGGAGGTGGGGTAAAATATGGTAAATTCTCTCACACAGAAGATGGAAGAAAGAGCTATTACAATGGAGGGGAAGTTAGGGAGGTGATGGGGAATGCTTGAACCTTACTCTAATGAGAATTGGCTCAAAGAGAGAATAACATACACATTCAGTTGGGTACAGAAAACTATCTTGCCCTGCAGGAAATTAGGAGGGGAAGGAGATAAGAGAAGGGAGGGTGGTTCTCACAGAAGGGAGAGAGGAGTGGGAGAGAGACTAGTCAAGAGCAAAACATTTTTGAGGAAAGATAGGGTGAAAAAGGGAGAGAAGAGAATAAACAGGGGGAAACAGGGTGGAGGGAAACAGAGTTAGCAATCATAAACCTGAAAAAATTTTCAAGCAAACTTCTGTGATAAAGGCCTTATCTCTCCAGTATATAGATAGATGAGTCCAATTTATAAAAATAAAAAAGTATTCCCCAATTGACAAATGACTAAAAAATTTGAATAGTTTTCAGATGAAGTAATCAAAGCTATTTACAGCTATATGAAAAAATGCTCTAAGTCACTACTGATTAGAGAAATGCAGATTAAAGCAATACCGAGGTAGTACCTCACACCTATTAGATTGGCCAAAAGTAAAGAAAAGGTGAATGATAAATGTTGGGTGGGGGTGTGTGGGAAAATTGAGACACTAATACATCATTGGTGCAGCTGTGAATCGATTCAATCATTATGTAGAACAATTTGGAACTATGCCCAAATATCTATAGCAGCTCTTTTCTGGTGGCAAAGAATTAGAAATATAGGGGATGGATGCCCATAGATTGGAGAATGGCTGAACAATTTGTGGTATAAAATATTGATGGAATAATATTGTGATATAACAAAGCATAAGCTAGAGGCTCTCGGAAAAACCTGAAGACTTACATGAGCTGATGCAAAGTGAAATTGGTAGAACCCAGAGAGAACATTGTATACAATAACAGCAATATTGGAAGATGATCATCTGTGAATGACTTAGCTGTTCTCACCAATACAATGATCCAAGACAACTCTAAAGGACTTATCATGAAAAATGCTATCCATCTGCAGAGAAAGGACTGGCAGAACAAAGCATGTTTTTTTTTTTAGTTTGTCTTGGGCATTTATTTTGGTTGTTTTATTTTATAACATGACTAATATGGAAATATGTGTTGCATGATTACACATGTATAAATAACTATTTCAAATTGCTTGCCTTCTCATTGGGGGGGGGTACGAGGAAGGAGGGAGAAAATTTGGAACTCAGTTTTGAAAATGAATGTTGAAAATTGTTTTTACACTTAATTGGAAGACAATAAATATTAAGTTAAAAAAGACAAAATATTTCATTTTCATTCTCACAAATCTTGGAAAAGAAGCACTGTTACCCCTCGTCTACATTATTCCCATTTTACAGAAGAGCATACTGAGTTATGTGGAGGTTCTGCCTTGCTCAGGGTCACACAACTATTAAAGTTTGAGGCTAGATTTGAACTTCGGTTTTCCTGGCTCCCCATCCAACATTTTATCCAATGCAACACGTACCTGCCAAAACTCAAAGAGAATCAACCCTACCCTTCAAATATGAATTAGATCCCTATTCTGGGGAAGGCTCTGTACTATGTATGAGGAATAGAAATCTAAAAAGAAATCCAAGTCTTCCTGCCTTCAAAGAACCTTCATTCCACATCTGGACACTGAGAAGTATGGACAAGGTAATCTGAGGAGGGATGAGACACTATGGACTTTGTGGGGATCAGAAAAACTTCACAAAGGAAGTGTAGTAGGACTAAAAAAGAGGAAACAGAGAAATATCAATTGTCACAAGAGACTGTTACCATAGTCAAGGAAGTGGTGATAAGGGTCTGACCTGTGGCAGTGGATGTTCTAGCTGCATGAGTGGGAAAATTGGGAAAGATGTGGTAGACAGTAGAACATTACAGATCACCTTGTCATATCATCGCATTCTACAGTGATGTTTTAGAGGCAGCTACTTAGAGATCATCTAGGTAAAAAGCCTTAGTTTACAATGGGAGGAAACTGAGGTCTTATGGGTTAAGTGCTTTGCCCAAGATAGGCTACAGAGGGCCTGGATTCCAACCTAGGCACTCTATCTCCAAATGCAGTAGTCTCTTCCATCATCCTATATTGACCTCTACCTTAGGCAGGGTTCAGACAGCAAGATATATAAGAATCCAGATGTCTGAGATGCATTTTGCTTAAGTCAGATTGATCCTGGTAATGTATAGAAGACAGGCCTCCACAAGTTCCACAGCCTTTAAAAGTAAATGTGATATCCTTGAGACAGGCCAACAATGCTGCCACCTTTCAGCATTTTATAAATGAGAAGGGTTCTGGGTTGGGCCTGACTCAGAAGAGTATCCTGGTGATTTAGGTTTAAGACTGGAGCCACTCATAGTTTATTCAACAATTTACAAGAAAAAAATTGTATATCTACCCATACATACATATATGTGTATGTGTGTACATATATATATACATATATATCCTATGTAGCCATGAATATACACAAATTTATGATATGTCAATATATGTATATACATATATGCAGGTTCATATACACATATATATATATATGTATGTATCTATATCTATAGCTATATCTATCTATCTATCTATCTATCTATCTATCTATCTATCTTTTTCTTTTTAAATCCCACCTTCCATTCAAGGTAGGCTAGTTTTTCCTTGAAAGATATTGACAAGTTTCTTGAAATTGAGTTCTCCCTGGGGACTAAAGGCTGAATCAGTTGAAATCACTCTCTTATTGCATGAGTCCAAACAGGCACAAGGAACTCCATAGTTGCTCTCATGCTTGAGTGATAATGAGTCTTTCTGACTTCAGGCCCACCACTCCATATCCACTGAGGGTTACCTAGATGCCCCTTCAGGAATACCTCTAGGGCAGCCCTAATTCAGACTCAGGAAGATAATAGTGGCAAACCTTGGTAGCCTCTTATTTCAGGTAATCCCCATGGCCAGAGTCTAACTATGCCAAAAGGGGCTGGGAGGCTCTAACAGTGGCTCTGGAATTCTAGCAGTGGGAACAGGCTTACAGGTACCAAACACCCCCTGGGAGTCATTTTTCATGACCAAGGCAGAATGACCAGGACCTAGGAGGCTCAGATCTTAAGAACACACATCTTAGGTTTGAGTTGAAGATTGTCTTCCAGAAGACATAACTGCTGTGGTAGATGCTTTGTCTCATAGCTCTTTATCTCTTATTGGGTCATGAATTCTTCCCTTTCCCCTAGATCTGATAGGTAAACTATTCCATGCTCTCTCAAATTGCTTATACTATCAGCCTTCATGAACCCCTTTTGACTTTATTTTGGTATACGGTGTAAGGTATTGGTCTACGTCCAGTTTCTGCCATACCATTTTCCAATTTTCCCAGCAGTTTTTGTGGAATAGTGAATTCTTAGCCCAAAAGCTGTATTCTTTGGGTTTATCAAAGAGTGGATTGCTATAGTCATTGATTTCTGCATTTTGTGTACCTAACCTATTCCACTGATCTACTCTGCTTCTTAGCCGGTACTAGGTAGTTTTGATGACTACTGCTTTATACTACAGTTTGATATTGGGTATGGCTAGGCCACCTTCTCTAGCATTTCTTTTCATTAAATCCCTTGATATTCTGGACTTTTTGTTCTTCCAGATGAATTTTGTTATTATTTTATACATCTTTGTAAAATGATTTTATGGTAGTTTGACTTGTAAGTAAATAAATTTAGGTAAAATTGTCATTTTTATTATATTTGCTCAGCCTAACCACAAGCAACTGACTTTATTCTATTTATTTAGATCTGACTTCATTTGTCTGAGAAGGGTTTCATAATTGTGTTCATATAGGCCCTGGGTTTGTCTTAGCAGGTAGACTCCCAAATATTTTATAGGATCTACAGTAACTTTAAATGGAATTTCTCTTTCTCTTGCTGTTGGCCTTTGTTAGTAATATATAGGAATGCCAAGGATTTATGTGGGTTTATTTTATATCCTGCAACTTTGCTAATGTTTTTATTATTTCAAGTAGTTTTTTCTTGAATCTCTAGGATTCTCTAAGAAAATAATCATATCATCTGCAAAAAGTGATAATTTAGTTTCTTCTTTGTCTATTCTAATTCCTTCAATTTCTTTTTCTGCTCTTAATGCTAAAGCTAACATTTCTAGTACCAAATTGAATAATAGGGGTGATAATAGCTATTCCTGTTTCATCCCTGATCTTATTGGGAATGCATCTAGCTTATCCCCATTACATATAATGCTTGCTGATGGTTTGAGGTAGGTGTTATTTATAATTTTAAGGAAGACTCCATTTATTCCTATGCTTTCTAGTGTTTTTAATAGGAGGAATGAGTGTTGCATTTCGTCGAAAGCTTTTTCTGCTTCTATTGAGATAATCATATGGTTTCTGCTAGCTTTGTTATCGATATGATCAAGTTCTGTCAGATACCTCTAAAAAAGTGAATCTGAGCAGATTTGAGAGATTTAGAAACCACTAGTAGACTGAGTGGGGCAAATTTCCAAGCCAGGAGAGTCCACAATGGAGCTGTAGGTTGGGGGAGCACCTGATGCACAGAGCTACACCAGACCACACCAAAGAGGAAGCAGCTGTGGAAACCAGCCAGCAATCAAGGCTGGGAGGAAGTTGGGTGCCCCAAAACTGCAGAGATCCCAAGGCCTCCCAACACAGGATGGGAGACTGTTGAAGTGACAGAAGGCAGCAGTGCAGCACCTGTGGCCATGACACATGTATTCCTGAGGCTTGCAGCCCAAAGCTTTGAAACTTGCCTTCTTGAACTTCGAGGAGACATAATGGCCAGATAAATAGCTCTCATCCAGCCCTCCCTGACCCAGAGAATACCTTGGGAAAAACCCTGAGATAGAAGACCCAGAATTAGGGCTTCATTAGCCAAACTGTGGGAATTCCTGAGTCCCAGAAGGGTGGAGCCAGCAAAGGTCAACGCCAGGAACCCAGACATGCCTTGGCACAGGAAGGGGAAGTGGCACACACTAGCACAGACAATGGCTGAGACCACTCATGCTGGAGAGCAGCCCCAGGGGAAGAGGAGACTTCCAGCAGCCAGACGAACCCTCCCCCACACCTCAGGAACCCAAAGGCCACAACACAAAAAGCCAGTAATTAGGACCACAATTCCCAGAACAAGAAACCTGGGACAGAGCTCCCTGACCCCTAAAAGAACAAATCCACTGTATATCCAAGAAAAAGCTAACCAAGACAAAGAAGAACATGAAAAAACCAAGGACCATTGATTCTTTTTATGGAGACAGGGAAGATCAAAATACCAATTTGGAAGATGATAGTACTGACACTATGCCAACATCTGATACCTCAAAAGGTAATGTGAACTGGTGTCAAGCCCAAAAAGCATTCCTGGAGGAGCTAAAGGAGGATTTTAAAAACGAAAATAGGGAGGTAAAAGAAAAAATGGAAAAAAAAAACACTGATTAAATGAAATCTTTAAAAAGCAAAATTGGTGAAATGGCTAAGGGGATTCTGAATCTAAATAGAGAAAATGACAGCCTGAAAGGTAAAACCACCAATTCGAAAAGGAGACTCAAAAGCAAAATGAAGACAGCAATTCATTAAAAATTAGAATTGAGCAAATGGAAGCTAATGACTCTATGAGGCATCAAGAAGTAGTCAAACAAAATGTAAAGAATGAAAAAAAGAAGAAAATGTGAAATATCTGACTGGAAAAATAACTGACCTGGGAAATAGATAGAGGAGAGACAATTTAAGAATTATTGGTGTACTGGAAAGCCACGATGAAAAAAAAGAGCCTGGACAGGATCTTCCAAGAAATTACCAAAGATAACTGCCCAGAGGTTGACCAGAGGGGAAATTAGTCATCAAAGAGTCCACCAATCACCCCCTGAAAGAGACCCCAAATCGAAAACTCCAAGAAGTATTATAGCCAAATTTTAGAATTATCAAGCCAAGGAAAAAATACTGCAAGCTGCCGAAAAGAAACAATTCAAATATCATGGAACTACAGTCAGGATTACAAAGGATCTTTCAGCTTCTACATTAATTGACAGGAGAAATTGGAATATGATATTCCAAAGGTCAAAGGAGCTTGGACTACAACCGAGGATCAACTACCCAGCAAAATTGAGCATAATTTTTCAGTCAAGGAGATGGATATTCAATGAAATAAGGGAATTCTAGATCTTCCTGATGAAAAGGCCAGAACTCAATGGAAAATTTGATCTCCAAATACAAAACTCGAGACACATAAAAAGGTAAACGGGGGAAAACCCCACCCACAAACCTTGTTAATAAATTTGGGCAAAGTGTTTACATCCTTATATAGGAATATATTGTTTTATATATGTACACACATACGTCAATCTTGAGAATAGTACAGTTAGTATGACAATTGAAGGGGATACATAAAGACTGTGGGTGTCAGTATAAAAGAACTGATATAATGATAAAAACATAATTAAGAGATGTAAAAGGAGGTTTCTGGGAGAAGAGGTAAGGTGGTAGTAGAAAAGGGTACATTACATCACATGAAGAGGCACAAAAACATATTATAGTAGAGGGAAAGAAGGGAGGGAGAAGGATAGTATATGAGCTTTACTCTCATCGGTTTTGGTTCAAGAAGAGAATACCATACTCAGAGAAGTATAGAAATCAAACTTGTCCTACAGGCAGTAGGAAGGGAAAGGGGAAAGTAAAGGGGGGTGGTCAGAGGAGAGGGAAGAGGTAGCAAAGGGAAAATGGTAAGATAAGGGAGGGAAATCAAGAGGGAGGATAAACTGAGGCAGGTGGTGGTCAAAAGCAAAACTCTTTTAATGAGTGGAAGGGAGGAGGGAGAAATAAAAGCATAAAAAGGGGAAGGGAAACAGGATGGAGAAAAAGACACAGTTTGTAATCATAACTGTGAATGTGAATGGGATGAACTTTCCCATAAAGCAGAGGCAGATAGCAGAATGGATTAAAAACCATAATCCTACAATATGTTGTTTACAAGAAATACATTTGAAACAGGGGTATACACACCAGGTAAAGGTGAAAGGATGGAGTGGAATATATTGTGTTTCAGCTAAAGTAAAAAAAAAGCAGGAGTAGTAATCCTAATCTCAGACAAAGCAAAAGCAAAGATACATCTATTTAAAAAAGACAAGGAAGGACGCTATATCCTTCTAAGAGGTACTATAGACAATGAAGCAATATGATCATATAACATGTAAGCACCAAGTGGTATAGCATACAAATTCTTAGAGGAGAAGTTAAGGGAAGAAATAGAAAGCAAAACCATAGTAGTGAGGGACCTCCCTCTCCCCCTCTCGGAACTTGATAAATCTAGCCTCAAAATAAACAAGAAAGGAGTTAAGGAGATGAATAGAAATTTAGAGAAGGAAAATATGACAGATCTCAGGAGAAAACTGAATGAGGATCAAAAGGAATATACTTTTTTTCTCAGGGGTACATGGTACATACTCAAAAGCTGACCATGTGCTAGGCCATTAAAACTTCACAATCCAGTGCTGAAAGGCAGAAATAGTTCATGCATCCTTCTCAGGTCATGATGCAATAAAAAGTATTTGTAATAAAGAACCATGGTAAGACAAACTAAAAATTAATTGGAAACTAAACAATCTAATCCTAAAGAATGAGTGGGCCAAAGAAAAATCATAGAAACAATAACTTCATTCAAGAGAATGACAATGAGACAACATAGCAAAACTTATGGGATGCAGGAAAAGCAGTTCTAAGGGGAAGTTTTGTATCTCTAAACACTTGCATCAATAAAATAGATTGAAAGGAGATCGATAACATGGGCATGCAACTGAAATAGCTAGAAAAAGAACAAAGTGAAAATCCCCAATCAGATACCCAATTAGAAATACTGAAAATCAAAGGACAGATTAATAAAAGTGAAATCAAGAAAACTATTGAACTAATAAATAAAACTAATAGCTAGTTTTATGAAAAAAAAAACAATAAAATTGAAAAACCCTTGGTCAATTTGATTAAAAAAAGAAAGAAGAAAATCAAATTAACAGTATCAAAAATGAAAAGGGTGAATTCACCTCCAATGAAGAGGAAATTTAAACAATAATTAGGAATTATTTTGCCCAATTGCATGCCCATAAATTTGATAACTTTAGGGAAATGGATGAATATTTACAAAAATACAAATTGCCCAGGCTAACAGAAGAGGAAGTAAATTACCGAAATGACTCCACTTCAGAAAAAAAGAAATTAAGCAAGTCATCAATGAACTCCCTAGGAAAAAATCTCCAAGGACAGATGGTTTTATATGTGAATTCTATCAAAGATTTAAAGAACAATTAATTCCTGTACCTTCTGGACTATTTGGGAAAATAGGCGAAGAAGGAGTCCGACCCTGTCCCTTTTCCAAAGCATTTGCTTCTGACTACCTCCTCCCCCAATCTGCCCTGCCTTCTCTCATCCCCCTCTCCTATCCCCTTCCCCCTAATTTCCTGTAGGGTAAGATACCCAATTGAATGTGTATGTTATTCCCTCCTTAAGCCAGATCCAATGAGAGCAAGATTCACTCATTCCCTTTCACCTACCCCCTCTTCCCTTCCATTACAACAGCTTTTTCTTGCCTCTATTAGGTGAGATAATTTACCTCATTCATTATCTCCCCTTCTTCTTCTTCTTTTCTTCTTCTTCTTCTTCTTCTTCTTCTTCTTCTTCTTCTTATATATTGCTCTTTCACTCCTTAATTCTATTTTTTAGATATCATCCCTTCATATTCATCTCACCCTGTGCCCTCTGTCTATATACATATATATGTATTCTGTTCAACTACCCTAATTCTAAGAAAGGTTTCACAAGTTACAAATATCATCTTTCCATATAAGAATGTAAACAAAACAGTTCAACTTTAGTAAGTCCCTTATGCTTTCGCATTCCTGTTTACCATTTCATACTTCTCTTGATTCTTGTATTTGAAAGTCAAATTTTCTATTTGACTCTGTTTTTTTAACGAAGAATGCTTGAAAGCCCTCTATTTCATTGAAAATAAATTTTTTTCCCACAAGTATTATACTCAGTTTTGCTGGGTAGGTGATTCTTGGTTTTAATACTAGCTCCTTTGACCTCCGGAATATCATATTCCAAGCCCTTGGATCCCTTAATATAGAAGCTGCTAGATCTTGCGTTATTCTGATTATGTTTCCGCAGTACTTGAATTCTTTCTTTCCGGCTGCTTGCAATACTTTTTCTTTGACCTGGGAACTCAGGAATTTGGCTACAATATTCCTAAGAGTTTTCCTTTTGGGATATTTTTCAAGAGGTGATAGATCGATTCTCTCAATTTCTATTTTAGCCTTAGGTTCTAGAATATCAGGGCAGTTTCCCTTGAAAAATTCTTCAAAGATGATGTCTAGGCTCTTTTTGATCATGGCTTTGAAGTAGTCCAATAATTTTTCAGTTATCTCTCCTGGATCTATTTTCAAGGTCAGTGGTTTTGCCAAGGAGATATTTCACATTGTCTTCTATTTCTTCATTCTCTTGATTCTGTTGTATGATTTCTTGATTTCTCATACAGTCATTAGCTTCCATTTGCTCTATTCTAATTTTAAAGGAATTATTTTCTTTGATGAGCTTTTAGACCTCTTTTTCCATTTGGCTAATTTTATTTTTTTAAGGCATCCTTCTCCCCATTGGCTTTTTGGAGCTCTTTTGCCATTTGGGTTAGTCCATTTTAAAGGTGTTATTTTCTTCAGTATTTTTAGGGGTCTCCTTTAGCAAGTTGTTGATTTGTTTTTCATGATTTTCTTGCATCACTTTCATTTCTCTTCCCAACTTTTTCTCAACTCTCTTACCTGATTTTCCAAATCGTTTTTGAGTTCTTCCATGGCCCGAGACCAACTCACACTTTTCTTGGAGGCTTTTGATGTAGGATTTTTGACTTGGTTGACTTTGTCTGGCTATATGTTTTGATATTCTTTGTCATTAAAGAAAGATTCTGTAGTCTGAGTCCTTTCATGCTGCCTGTTCATTTTCCCACGCAATTACTTGATTTTTGAGCTCTTTGTCAGGGTATGACTGCTTTTAGAGTGAAGAGTGCTCTGTCTCAAGCTTCAGGGGTTTTGTGCTACTGTTTTCAGAACTACTTCTATTCTGAGGTGGTATGATGCTCCTCTCCTGGCCTGTGCTCTGGTCTGTGAGTGATCTCAAGCACTCCTTTCTGCCATGTAACTACCTGGACGATGCCCTCTCCACATCCACCACAAGCTCTGCCACAACAGTGCTCTTCCTCCCCAAGGAACGCCAATCAGGACTGCAACCAGATCCAAGCAGGGCAAAGCAAGAGAACCTCGCCTCAGTGCCAGCAAAGAAATCTCTGCTGTCCCACTCTGATCTGCTGCATGATTCTCCCCACAGTCTTTGGGTCTGGAGATCCAGAAGCAGCCACTGCAGCTGCAGCTCTCTCCACTGCCCTGAGGTGGGGCTGGACTGCTCACTTCTCTCACCCAGGTTCAATAGTTTTCCCATTGACCTGTTCAGTTGTCTTTGACATTTGTGACTTGTTTTACTCTGTCATTTTGTGGGTTCTATAGCTCTCGAATTTGTTTAGAGTCATTTTTACATGGTTTGGAGGGATTTGGGGGAGAGCTCAAGCAAGTCCCTGTTTTCACACTGCCTTCTTGGCTCTGCCTCCCTAGACTCCTAATCTTCCTCAAAATCCATGTGTTCTTTCAGGCATCCAGAAGGTGACAGCAAAAGCAAGACTAATGTACAAAAGAATGGGAAAAGAATTTAAACTTTCTCTTGAAAACTGGTTAAAATTACCTGTTTATTGTGACTTTTCTCTAGCAATTATTATCATTAAAATTATCAAGGTAGGTGTGTCAGTAAGGCAAAATGGGCTCCTTAGCACTTAGTTTAACAGGTGCCCTTGAGGAGTTTGGCTTTTGTTTACTTTGAGTGAAAGTACTTTCAGCTATTTCATTGAACCTTGCTAAGAGCAAAGCCCCAGGCCCAAAGCCCTATCAGATATGAAACCTGTGTGGATTGATGACTTAAGAGGGGCCAACCTGGGAACCAATGGCCTCTGGTCATTGGGGCGGGGCTTGAGGATGCCAGAGGCTTGCTGGCTGCGAGGAGAGGTGAGCCAAGAGACAGCTACAGCTGAAGCAACACAGGAGCTGCGGAAGCAGAGCCGACCCATGTGTGCACCCAGGAGTGCGAGCAAGGACTTGAGGCCAGTGAATATGATTTCCTTTAATGCCATCATGCTTTTCTGTGGCCTCCTGGCTACTCTTGTGAGGCGGACTTATTGGGCCTGGAACCTTATGGTCAAAATATTGGAATGGGGAGGCTGGTTTGTGAATCTGTCACTGTGGGGCCTAAATAAATGTT
>JAQQSZ010011326.1:0-12283 GCA_028646595.1 Phalanger gymnotis | reverse complement strand
TTTTGTTGGAGGCTTTTGATGTAGGCTCTTTGACTTTGTTGACTTCTTCTGGCTGTATATTTTGGTCTTCTTTGTCACCAAAGAAAGATTCCAAAGTCTGAGACTGAATCTGGGTGCATTTTCTCTGCCTGGCCATGTTCCCAGCCACCTTACTTGACCCTTGAGTTTTTCAGCAGGGTATAACTGCTTGTAGTAAAGAGTGCTATGTTCCAAGCTTGGGGGGATGTGCTGTTGATTTCAGAGCTATTACAGCCAGCTCTGCCACACCAGCACTCCTCCTTCCCCAAGAACCTTCAACCAAGACACGACATAGATCTTTGTCAGGCTCTGCACTCCTGCTCTGATCCACCACTTAATTCCTCCCACCAGGTGGGCCTGGGGCCAGAAGCAACTGCAACTGTAGTTAAGTAGCTGCCCCACCTCTGCTGCCCCCTGGGTGGTGGCTGAACTGCAAACTCTATCACCCTGTGCCCAGCAGCTTTTCCCACTAACCTTCTCTGTTGTCTTTGGTGTTTGTGGGTTGAGAAGTCTGGTAACTGCTGCAGCTCACTGATTCAGGGCACTAGGGCATGCTCTGCCTCATTCCTGGTCTCGTTGATCTGCGCCGCCCATGCTGGGCTCTGCTCTTCTCAGCTCTGCTCTTCTTGTCTCCCAGCTCCATGTGGGATAGACCTTACTCAGAGACCATCTAGGTGTCCTGGGCTACAGCCCTCCTTTCCTCCACTATTTTGTGGGTTCTGCAGTTCTAGAATTGGTTCAGAGCCATTTTTATAGGTTTTTGGAGGGACTTGGCAGGGAGCTCATGCTAGTCCCTGCTTTCCAGCTGCCATTTTGGCTCCACCCCTAATTTTGCTTTTTAAGAAGTCATTTTCTCCAATTACATTCTGAACTTCCTTATCCATTTCACCAGTTTTACTTTTTAATGTTTTTTCTTATCAGTAAATTTTTTATTTCCATTTTTCTCTTTTACCTCTTTAATTTGGTTTTTCAAATCATCCTTGAGCTCTTCCAGGAATGTTTTTTGGCCTTGAGACCAGTTTACATTCTCTTTTGAGGTTTCAGATGTGAGTTTAGTGTCAATGCTGTCCTCTTTTGAATTCTTTTTTTTTAATCTTCTCTCTCCCCATAATACAGTTCAAAGGCCTTTTTTTTTTCACTTTTCTAGATTCCTTCTTCTTGGCTTTTAAAGTGTATCTCTTTTTCTGGGGCCCAAGGGCCTCTGTCCCAAGCTTCTTGGGATGGGAATTGAGGGCTTAGTTACAGGCTTTCCCTGCTGTGGCCTCTGGTTTTGTCAGCTAGAGGCTATTTAGTGCTGCTGCTCACCTGGTGCTGAGCTGGAGTTGGCTGGTGTGTGCTAAGGACTGAGGTCTAGTGAGGTCTTTTTGAGTTTCCCTAGGGGGGTCATGTGAGGTGTGGGGAAGAGGTGGTCTGGCTGCTGGAAGTATCCTCTTCCCCTAGGGTTGCACTATAGCATAGGTGGTCTCAGCTGTTGTCTGTGCTGGTGTCTGCCAATTCCCCTGGCTGTGCAAAGGCATGCCTGGGGTCCTGGTGTTGGTGCTTCCCAGCTCAGGAACTCCCACTGGTCTGCCAAGGTATGCCCTGCTGGGATGCCTCCCTTCCTGCACTGGTCTCCTTCTGCCACCACAAGAGAAGCTGTTCCCCTAGACTCCCAAGCTATAAGATTACTGAATGTCTACTTCTGGCTCCTCTATTTCAGGGTTTCTCCTTGGGCAGTATCCTCTGGGATTATTCAAGGGAGGGATGAGAGTCATTTTACCTGGCCATCATGGAGCCTGGAAGTTCAAGAAGGCAAGATTCATACCTTTAGACTGTGAGCTGAATGCCTCAGGAATAGCTTCTGCCATGGCCACAGAATCTGCGCTGGTGCCTCATGTAGCTCTGACAGACTCTCACCCTGGGCTGAGAGGCCTAGGGATCCCCACTGCAGCTGACAGTTCAGCCCTGGTCTTGTTCCCACTCTTGCTCTGGTATGGTTTTATTCCTTGCTCTCCCAGCCAGGTTTGCTGGCTGAATTCAGCTGCTGCTCCAGTTCTGGTGTGGTCGGTTACAGTTCCCTGTGACCAGCACTCTCTCAGCCCACAGATACATCCAGTCAACTCTCTGGGGCTTGAAGTGTGCCACACTCAGTCTCCTAGTGTCTTCTATCTCTCTCAAATGTGTTCAGATTCACTTTTTTAGAGGTATCTGACAGAGTTTGTAAGAGAGCTCTGGTAAGTTGCTGCTTTTATGCCACCATCTTGGATCTGCCTCTATTCTTCAGTTTATCAATATATTCCTATGGTAGGCTGGAATTAAGCCAAAGGCAAACTTGAGGGCAACTGGCATGAGTCATAGGGAAGATATCCTGAATGATCTGAGCAACAGGCAGAAAAGCTGCTGTTGGGAGCCATTAGGAGGGGAGGAATCTCACCATGCAGCATTTAGGAGTGGCCTATCTGCCCCTTAAGAAGTTCATCAGACATGGGGGTGGAGCCAAGATGGTGGCTGGAAAGCAGAGACTGGCTTAGGCTCTCCCCCAGGTCTCTCCAAACACCTGAAAAATGGTTCTGAACAAATTCTAGAGCTGCAGAACCCATGAAATAACAGAGGGAAGTAGGGCTTCAGCCCAGGAAAGCCCAGATGGTCACAAGGAAGGGTCTATCTCACAGAGCTGGGAGCAGAGCACAGTACAGCCCAGCCTGGGCTGCACCAGTACCAAGCAGACCAGGAGCCAGGTGGAATAGGTGGTAGGGCCCTGAATCATTGAGCTGTGGCAGTTACCAGACTTCTCAACCCACAAATACCAAAGACAACAGTGAAGGTTAGTGGGTAGAACTGCTAGAATGGAGTAAAAGGAGTGCACAGTTGGCCCCAGCCCCAGGGGAATGGAAATGGTGCAGCTTTGGGGCTGCTTCCAGCTGCAGTTGTTTCCAGCCCCTGGCCCATAAGGTGGGAGAAATTAAATGGCGTATCAGAGTGGGAGTGCAGAGCCTGTTTGGATCTGAGTCATGGTCTGGTTGGCAGTTCTTGGGGGAGAAGGACCACTGGTGTGGCAGAGCTTGCTGTGTAGAAGTAGCTCTGAAAACAACAGCACAAGGCCCTTAAAGCTTGGGACAAAGTACTCTTTACTCTACAAGCAGTCATACTTTTACAAAAAGCTCAAGGGTGAAGTAGTTGGCTGGGAACATGAACAGGCAATGAAAACAGACCTAGATTCAGACTCAGACTTTGGAATCTTTTTTGGTGACAAAGATCAAAACACACAGACAGAAGAAGTAAAAAAAAGTTAAAGAGCCTACATCAAAAGCCTCTAAGAAAAATATGAATTGGTCTCAGGCCATGGAAGAGTTCAAAAAGGATTTGGAAAATCAAGTAAGAGAATTAAAGGAAAAATTGGAAGAGAAATGAGTAGGATGGGAGAAAACCATGAAAAACAAGTCAATGACTTGCTAAAGGAGACCCCAAATATGCTGAAGAAAATAACACCTTAAAATACACTAACCCAAATGGCAAAAGAGCTCCAAAAAGCCAACGAGGAGAACAATGCCTTGAAGGGCAGAATTACCCAAATGGAAAAGGAGGTCCAAAAGACCACTGAAGAAAATACTGCCTTAAAAATTAGATTGGAGCAAGTGGAAGATAGTGACTTGATGAGAAATCAAGATATTATAAAACAGAACCAAAGGAATGAAAAAATGGAAGACAATGTGAAATATCTCATTGGAAACACCACTGACCTGGAAAATAGATCCAGGAGAGATAATTTAAAAATTATTGGACTACCTGAAAGTCATGATCAAAAAAAAAAAGCCTAGACATCATCTTTCAATTAATGATCAAGGAAAATTGCCCAAATATTCTAGAACCAGAGGATAAAATAGAAATTGAAAGAATGCACTGATCATCTCTTGAAAAAGATCCCAAGAGAAAACTCTCATTAATACTGTAGCCAAATTCCAGAGTTCCCAGGTTAAGGAGAAATTATTGGAAGCAGGCAGAAAGAAAGAGTATTGTGGAAATACAATCAGGATAACAGAAGATCTAGCAACCTCCACATTAAGGGATGTGTTGGTAAGCAAAACGGGCTCTTAGCACTCAGTTGGCCATCATTTCCTTTGAGTAATTCAGTGTATTTCATTGAGCCTTACTAGGTGCTAAGCCCCAAGGCCAAACCCCTGTTAGGTGTGGAACCTATGTGGGTGCGGATTGGTGGCTGGGGTGGGGCCCAAGGTGGGGCTGGCTGAGGGGAGATGCTAACTCCAGAGCCACGCCCCATCTTGATTCTTACTAAGTGCTAAGCCCCAGGCTCTAACCCCTATTAGGTGTTAACCTAACCTATGTGGATGTGAACCTCCCAGGGTCCTAAGGGGAGGGGCTAACTCAAGAGCCAATCATAGCAGCCTAAGTTCTGGTCATTCAGATGACATTTGAGGACACCTGAAGCCCTATAAGAAGAGAGGACAGGGCCATTTGTGCAGGACTGTCATTAGTGGTGGTGCTGAGGTGGAGACTCTGGGCAGCTGTAGCTAGGAGCCCTCCAGCTTGTAAGTCTGATGCTGAGACTTTGTTAAACTCTGGTAACTATGTATTGGGGTTTGAATCAGACAAGGTTTGTCTGTCAATGTTTGTAATTTGTTTATATTTGTTCTGAAGTTCAGGGTGCTGGCTTTTTCCCCTGAACCAAGTGAATTGTATTTGTATGCTGAATTAAAGTAAGCTTGTCAACCCCTTAACCTTGCTTTCCTTAGTTAAGCAGATCAAAAGAACTTGTGCTTTTGCAGCATGTTGGCAGCTTTCTGGGTGCTGGTTGTAGGTGCATCTTACACCTCCACAGCAGCTACTAGCCGGTTTGTTGAAACAAGGGATTGAAGGGCTTGGAATATGATATTCTGGAGGTCAAAGGATTTTGGATTGAAACCAAGAATCACCTCCCTAGCAAAATTGAGTATCATGCTCCAAGGCAAAATATGGATTTTCAATAAAATAGAGGACTTTCAAGCTTTCTCAGTGAAAAGATCAGAGCTGAATAGAAAATTTGACTTTCAAACACAACAATCAAGAGAAGCATGAAAATGTAAACAAGAAAGGGAAATCATAAGGGACTCACTAAAGTTGAACTGTTTTGCTTACATTCCTACATGGAAAGATGATGTGTATAATTCATGAGACCTTTCTTAGTATTAGGGTAGTTGAACGGAATATACATATACATAGACACAGGGCATAGGATGAGTTGAACATGAAGGGATGATATCTAAAAAAATAAAATCAAATTAAGGGATTGAGAAAGGGAGAAAGGAAGAGATAGAATGGGGTAAATTATCTCACATAAAAGTGGCAAGAAAAAGCAGTTCATTGGAAGGGAAGAGGGTGCAGGTGAGGGGGAATGAGTGAATCTTACTCTCATCAGATTTGACTTGAGGAGGGAATACCATACACACTCAGTTGGGTATCTTAGCCCACATGAAAGTAGGGGGAAGGAGACAAAAAAGTGGGAGATGATAGAAGAGAGGGCAGATAGGGGGAAGAAGTAATCAAAAGCAAACACTTTTGAAAAGGGACACAGTCAAGGAAGAAAATTGAATAAACAGGGACAGGATAGGAGGGAGGTAAATATAGTTAGACTTTCACAACATGACTATTTATGGGAGTGTTTTGAATAATGGTACATGTGTGACCTATGTTGAATTGCTTGTCTTCTTAGAGAGTGGGTGGGGAGGGAAAAGGGGAGAGAATTTGGAACTCAAAATTTTAAAAGCAGATTCTCAAAAAACAAGTTTGTTTTTGTATGCAACAGGGAAATAAGTTTACAGGCAATGGAGCACAGAAATCTATCTCGCCCTACAAGAAAGTAAGGGGAAAAGGGATGGGGGGAAGGGGAAGGGGGTTGATAGAAGGGAGGGCTGACTGGGGAATGGGGCAATCAGAATACATGTCATCTTGGAGTGGGGGATAGGGTAGAAATGCGGAGAAAATTTGTAACTCAAAATCTTGTGGAAACCACTGCTGAAAACTAAAAAAATATCAAATAAAAAAATCACTAAAAAAGAAAAAAAAATAAATGCTTAAATAAAGGCTTGCAAAAACAAAGTTCATCAGACACAAGAAGATAAGTATATAAGCTGCTTTAACCAAGATTACACAGGCCTTGGAAGGTCACAGGGAACCATGTTAAATAAAAGTAATTACCTTTATCATATTATATGTATATATGTGTGTATATACGTATACACATGTATACGTATATACACACATATACATATGTATGTATATATGTACATACACATATACACAAATACACACTATATATGTATATATATATATGTGTGTGTATATATATATATATTTATGTATGTGGGTGTGAATCAATAAACATTTATTAAGTATTCACTATGTTCCAGGTAATATGTTAAGTGGTAGGGATACAGCAAAAGGTAAAAGATAATTCTTGCTCTCAAGCTGAATATCTAATGGGGGAGATAACATACAAATAACTATAAACGAACAAAGTATATATAAGATAAATTGGAAATTATCAACAGAGAGAGGGCATTGAAATGAAGAGGGATCAGAAAACTCTTCCTGTAGATAACGAGATGGCTCCAAGTATTTAGTTTTTGTAAGATCACGAAGAACTCTACCAGATTTTAGGACATTTCTGCAGTTCTTACCTATGGCTCCAAGAAGTTTCACAGCAGCCACACTAGTAAAAGTGTCTCTGCAGACAAGCTAAACCAAGTTGAGGGTAACCAAATGGCCTCAAATCCATCATTAAGTTAGTTGGGCAGGTAGGTGGTACAATGGATAGGGTGCCAGGCCTGCGGTCATATTCATCTTCTTGAATTCAAATCTATCCTTAGACACTTACTAGCTGTGTGACTCTGGGCAAGTCACTAAGCCTATTTGCCTTAGTATCTTCGTCTGTAAAATGAGCTGGAGAAGGAAATGACAAACCACTAGAGTACCTCTGCCAAAAATAAACCCAGAATGGGGCAATGAAGAATTGAACACAACTGAAAATTCCTGAACAAAAATAATAATAAAGTTCTAAAGCCTAAAGGACTTTTCTAAACCGAGGCTCCCAGATCTGATAATAATACCCTATATGTGATCAGGCCAATGGAGATTACAATGGGTCTCTCGCCTCCCTATTCATGTAAGTTATGCCTCTCCTTGAAGCCCAAATCTCATTAGTTTTTTGTTTTGTTTTGTTTCTTTCTTTTTGGCTGACTCAAACTGAGCTTTGCAATTTACTAATACCCCAAGATTCTGAAAATGAGCACAATCCATTTAACATTTCCTCATGTTGTATATCTTATTTTTCTTTTATTTAATCATCTCTGCAGTTCTTTATTATGGATGTCATTAAGTAGTTTCATTCAAACAAAATCCTAAAGGCAAAAGTTTTATTTATGCCTATGAAAAACATTCATCTCTGGGAAAAAATATGAGTGCTTTAAAAACTCATGAAAGATTTTAACATATGGTATCCTATCTACAACCACACCATTTGTTTTCTTGTCTTCTCTCATATGTTTTCTTTAAAGGAATCAGGGATTTTCATTTTCTGTAGTCATCTTTGCTGACTTCTAAGAGGATATTGGAAATTAGCCTTAGGTGTCCCACAGGGTCAGGCCCATTTGAGCCCAAGTAGGATAAGAGATAATTTTTAGTTTCTCTAGTTTTTAAAAAGTGATTTTGCTTCAGTTTCATTCCACTCCCTTAAGTATGTTTTATTTTAACTTAATACCATGGCTTTCTAATGGACCCAGTGGACAATTTAAAGACATTAGGATTGGATGGGAGATAGAAGATGGGGGAAAGAGGGGATAAAGCTAGGAGAAAGTACATTCAGAGCCTTAGCTGCTTAGATATTTCTATGTTGAACATTTTTTTTTCATTTAAAATGAAAAAGGCATTGGAAAAGGGGAAAACTTTCACATTAAAATATGGCATAGAATAATTTAATGGGGAAATGGATAGCCTTCTTTCTCTCCATTCATCTTGTGAGATTTAATTGTTTTAAGATTCATTTTTGTAATAGCACCATTTTATTCCCTTTTAATTCTTTCCTTTAGGATTCATGATGCAAATGAAACCTTCTGAGTCTTGCAATTTCTGCCTCTTAATTACACACAAAAGGAGGCTTTCTATTACTTAAATACAAGAATTTTTCTTTTGGCTCTACCCTGCCAAACAAACGAACTCATTTATTATTTTGATTGATGGAAAGTACTTGCTGTCTGGATGCCATAAACTAACACATTAAACCCAAACGATGAAATATAACAAGTAAAAGCACACATAGTAATCACTAGTAAAATCCCCTTCTAGCCCTAGAATCATGGCAGGTGCTTTAAATCATCCTGCCCTTGGCAGAGAAAGCCAGGAAAATGTAAATGGCCTTTGGGCATGTGGATTTTGTACTTTCTCCTCTGAAAATGAGTTAAGGATTGTGGTAGTCCATAAAAGCTTAAATAAAATGGAAAAAAGTCAGATTAAAAAACGAATAACAAGATACTTTGCACTATTAGTCCTAAGTTCAACATGTCTCTTGAATGATTCAGTTGGTCAAAGATTGTGATGAGAAGCAGTGTGTGATAATGCAGAAGTGAACTTGAAATGTGAAGATACTGGTTCAAATTTTAACTTGGCCACTAAAAAATTGTAGAGCCAAGACCAACTGATTAAGCACTGGCTTTTCATATGTAAAATGGGATAGTAATATGTGTGCTACCTGTTTCAAAAGTAAATTCTGAGAAAAGCACTTTGTAGACTGTGTTATATAAATGTGTATTTGGACTTGTTTAAAATCAGAGCTTTGTTGCTTACTACCTCTGTAACCCTGGAACCCTGTCAGTAAACCTCTTTTGTTCTCACTTTCCTCACCTGCAAAATGAGAGTAGCCTTTAAGGTCCATTCAGCTCTAAATCTAAACCTAATTCTAATGGTGGAATCCCCTCCCCCCCCCCCCCACACACATACACCCACTCCATCCTGGGAAAATTCTGCATTAATTTAACCTTTTAATTGAAATGATCAAAGGGATACAACATGGAGCACAGAGGATAATGGATTAGAAATTTAGAAATAATGGTTTGGAATTAGAAATTGCATTTAAGTCTCCACAAGTCAAAACCTGAAATGCATCTAAAGCCTAGTAAGAGTAGATCTAAAGCCTAAAAAGTCTTTGTTACCCACATAAACATTAAAAAAGTCAAGAATGGCCACTGGGTAGGGAGAAAATAAAAACCTTACTCAATGCAATTTCTTGTTTCTCAATGCTTTTCCTCTTCTAATGCATGACCAAAGAAGATTTAAAAAAAGGGAATTTGGAGTTGAGAAACTAGGGAATCCCCCAAATCCTAGGGTGTTTGTCTGGAAGACTAATTTCAAAGAAGAAAATGACCAGATGCGCTTTAGCTGTTAGAAATTAAATGGAGAGCAACATAGATTTAGGGCAGCTAGGCATCACATTGAACAGAGCACTGGGCCTGGAGTCAGGAAGACTCATCTTCCTGAGTTCCAAACTGGCCTCAGACATTTACTAGCACTGTGACCCTGGGCAAATCACTTAACTCTGTTCACCTCTGTTTCCACATTTGTAAAATGAGCAAGATAAGGAAATGGCAAACTACTCCAGTATCTTTGCCAAGAAAACCCCAAATGGGTTCATGAAGAGATGGACATGGCTGAAACAACTGAACAACAAGAACAACATGGATTTGCCAGTTTTAAATTAAAGAGTAAACCTGAGAGCACTTGTTAACTGCCAGTGGTCTTTCTTTGTGTTCTAGACTTTAACATCATAAACAAGGAATTTCTTTCTATAGAGGAAGAACTCTTCTGTCCAAGGCTCTGAAAGAAACAAACAGACCTCTCCCCATTGAAAAAGATCTGTTTTGCTGCTATCCCTAACCTCATCTCTCTTCTCTTCTCCAGGTTCCTGACTTCCCGTTAACCACCTCCACAACCAGAGAAATGGTGACTGCCAAAGTACCGAAGACTGGTAAGAAGCTCTATGATGGTAAAACAAAAGAAGTTTATGAATTGTTAGATAGTCCTGGGAAAGTCCTCTTGCAATCTAAAGACCAGATTATAGCAGGCAATGAAGCTAGAAAAAACCATCTGGAAGAAAAGCTACAACTTCAAACAAAATTACCAGCTGTATTTTTGAGTTGTTATAGGAAGCAGGTATCGAAACTGCTTTCACCAAAAATGTGGTGAGACAGCTTTCATTGCACCTCAGTGTGAAATGATTCCAATTGAATGGGGATGTAGAAGAATTGTGATTGGTTCTTTTCTCAAAAGAGATCCTGTTGTCAAAGAAGGATACAAGTTCTACCCACCTAAAGTGGAGTTGTTTTTCAAGGATGATTCCAACAATGATCCACAGTGGACTGAAGAACAGGTTATTGCTGCAAAATGGTGTTTTGCTGGACTTAACATAGGTCAGACTGAAGTGGATATCATGAGTCATTCCACACAGACTATTTCTGAAATACTGGAAAAATCCTGGTTACCTCAGAACTGTACACTGATTGACATGAAGATTGAATTTAGTGTTGATGTAACTACAAAAAAAAATTGTTCTTTCTGATTTTGCCAATTTTGTGACAAAACAAGTGACTCCTGAAGGCCTCCAGATGGTGAAGAAAAACTTTGAATGGGTTGCAGAAAGAGTGGAGTTGCTTCATAAAGTGGAAAGTCCATGCAGAGTCATGGTAGTAATGGGCTCAACTTCTGACCTTGGTCATTGTGGAAAAATGAAGAAAGCTTGTGGAAACTATGGAATTCCCTTTGAATTTCAAATACCATCTGCCATAAAGGAAAGTCTAAAGGTTAAAGCAGAGTATGAAGGAGCTGGTGTTCCTACTGTATTTGTGGCAGTAGCTGGCAGAAGCAATGGCTTGGGACCAGTAATGTCGGTAACACTGCATATCCAGTAGTCAACTGTCCTCCCCTTATACCTGATTGAGAAGCTCAGGATGTATGGCCCTCACTTTGAATGCCTAGTGATCTTGGCTGTTCAGCTATACTTTCACCTGAGAGAGCAGCTCAATTTGCAACCAGATATTTGGATTTAATAGCCATTTGGTATGGGCTAAGCTTCAAGGAGGAATATTAAACACATGGGTTTCCTTGAAGCAGGCAGAAAAGAAAATCAGAGAATGCAGTTTATAAGAAGAGTGCAGTGCATTTTTAAAAGTGGAAGACAAAATGATTCTAATTTAGCTTCAAAAAGCATTACCAATCAGCCAAGAGAAAAGATCATTCTAAACTAATCATAGAAAAGTACTAATAAAATTTCTTACTTGGTTTTTTAAAAAAAAAGAAGAGAAAAAGATCCATCCCCCCCCTTTTTTCCCTCATTAGCCTGATTTCTGGGTGTGTTAATGGCTTTTGCTTTCTAAAACAAAAGCAGTAGAAAGTTTCATGAAGGGTTCCACCTTCCTTTGAAGAAGAAATATCTCAATTAGGAATTCCAGTTGAAACCAGAAGCTGGAAGTATGAGGTAAAAACCACAACCTCAAGAATGGAGGGAATGGGGGGCGGAGCCAAGATGGCAGCTGGAAAGCAGGGACTGGCGTGAGCTCCCCACCAAGTCCCTCCAAAAACCTATAAAAAATGGCTCTGAACCAATTCTAGAACTGCAGACCCCACAAAGTGGCAGAGGGAAGCAGGGCTCCAGACTAGGACAGCCTGGAAGGTCTCTGCGTAAGGTCTGTTCCACATGGAGCTCCCAGCTCCCAGCTGAGCGGAGCAGAGCCCAGCGTGGGCAGCACTGACCAACCAGACCAGGAGCTGAGCGGAGTGTGCACTAGCACTCTGAATTACTGAGCTGTGGCATTTACCAGACCTCTCAACCCACTAACAGCAAAGACAACAGAGAAGGTTAGTGGGAAAAGCTGCGGGGACTGAGTTTGCAGTTCAGCCACCACCCCTGGGGCAGCGGAGGTGGGGCAGCTTTAAAACTACAGCTGCAGTTGCTTCTGGCCCCAGGCCCACCTGGTGGGAGGAATTAAGTGGCTGATCAGAGCAGGAGTGAAGAGCCTGCTGAAGATCTAAGCCCAGTCCAGGTTGAGGATTGTTGGGGAAGGAGGAGTGCTGGTGTGGCAGCGCATCCATCCAAGCGTGGAACATAGAACTCTTTAGTCTACAAGCAGTCATACCCCGCTGAAAAACTCAAGGGTCAAGTAAGTTGGCTGGGAACATGGCATGGCAGTGAAAACACACCCAGATTCAGTCTCAGACTCTGGAATCCTTCTTTGGTGACAAAGAA
>JAQQSZ010011325.1:0-12283 GCA_028646595.1 Phalanger gymnotis | reverse complement strand
ATCACACACCAGACAAGGCTTTGGTGACTTATAGATATTATTTGTTTATAACTAGAGATAGAGCACATGAAACAATGCAGGGGCAAGGGGGCAAGATCCTAACTAGAAGAAAAATGATGGCTTTGGAAATAGCTGGGTGCTTACAGATCATCCTATGGTATGGGGTGTTTGAGTTTTGAATATGGCTGTTCATTTTCCTAATGTTGAACTATCATTGAATCCCTGGTGTAAGTTCCACTTTATCACAATGAATGATATTTTGGATAAATCACTGTAACTTGTTTCATAGTATTTTTTATACTTTTTGAGTATAAAATTTGAGTATTCATTCATTCATTCATAATATTGGCCTAAGGTTTTCTTTCCAAGTTTTATCTTTCACTAGTTTAGGTATTAGGACTATATTTGTCTTATACAAGGATTTTAGTAGGGTTCTTTCTTTTTCAGTTTTTGAGAATATCTTCTGAACAATGGTTACTAAGTGTCCTTTAAAAGTTTGATGGAATGCTCCTGTGAATCTGTCAAATAAAGTAAAATTTTTGGTAGTTCTTTTACAGGTAGACTCTCTGAGATTTGGGTTACTTAAGATTTCTCTTTGGTCTCCTAGTTCAGATAGTTTATATTTTCAAAGATATTCCTCTATTTCTTTTGGGTTCTCCATTTTGTCAGCATATAACTGCATTATATATCCTCTGATTTTTCTTTTATTTTTTTTCTGGTTTTGCCTTGATTTCTGCCTTGCTTTCTTGATATTATGTTGATTTGATTTTTTTACTCTCCTGTTTTTAATAAGGTTAGCTAAAAGTTTATCAATTTTAGTCTTTTTTTAAAAACAACTAACTGTGATTTTTGTTTCCAATTACAGATTTTACTTCTAATTTTTAATATCTCTTCTCTTGTGTTTATTTTTAACTTATGTAGTATCCAATTTTTAAATGCATATTCAGTTTATGAATTATCTCCTTTGTTAGTATATGATTTTAAGGATATTATTCTCCCCCCGACTGTTTTAGGAGAATTCTGAAAATTTGGGATGTTTCTTGCATCAATTATCACTTTCTTTTTTGTAATTATTAATTGTTTCTATGATTTGCTCTTTAGCCAACCATTAATTAAGATGCCACTGTTAAGTGTCCATTTGGGTCTATATCTATTTTTTGTGGTCCCTGAACCAGTTCCTATCCTTCTCGTATGTAAAGGATATATTGATTATTTCCATCTTTTTTATATTTGCTTGCAACATCTCAGTGCCCTAGCACATGGTTAATTTTCCTAAAATATCCATGTAATGCAGAGAAATAGGTATATTCTTTTACTGTCCCATTTAGAAGATGCTACAAGTCTTTTAACTTTAATTTCTTCAGAAATTTGTTGAATTCCATTTCATTTTTTCCTTTTGTTTATCTTGCTTTAAGAATTATCCAAAACTGATGGAAGGCTATTGAACTCTACTTTCAATATCATGTTATCTGTGTCTTCTTTAAGCACAGATAATGTTTCCTTTGTGAACTTGGAAAAGAAGTCATGTGGAGCATGTAAGTTTTTTTTTCCCCAGATGTTGGTTTGTTGTCTATCATTATTTTTGGCATGAATGTTTGTCTTTGCTTTTTCTGATAACTCTTACTTATTTTTGATTCATTTGATCCATAGCATATTTTTTTCATGCCCCCAGTTTTATCTTCTATGTGGCTTTTTTTAGTATGTTACCTGTAAGCAATAGATTTTGGGGTTTTATTTACTTATCCAATCTATCACTCTTTTTCATGTTATAGAATTGTTTTGTCCATTCACATTTTAACGTGTAAGAGTTACTTTTGTATTTCCTTCCATTTATCCCTAAATTTTTTTAGTTATAATTTTCCCCCAATTCTGCTGTAAACATAGGATTATATTTCTTAAGTTATTTTACTTTAATATTTTTGAGGTTTCCTTGTTGCCACTGGTTCTCTTTCCCTCACCTCTCATCCACTCTTATCATTTGTTACCCAATTTCCTTTAGGATTTTGTTCATTAGCTCTTTCTTCTCCTTTTATCTAGTTATATATTTCTATCCTCTCTTTGTTCCTTTCAGTTAGTCAGGGAGAATGTCCCTTCCTATCTTTCCCATCAGCTAGTCCTGTTCATTAGTTTTATTTTTTAATTTTATTTTATTTCACATCCCTTTCAGAAGAGAATTTCTTTCACTCTCTTCATTAAACTTCACTTTATTTTTCTGTTTATTCTCTGTTTCATGGCCTCTATAATCACTTGATCTCTCTCTTTTCTCTTTATTCTTCATTCCATCAAAGGTGCTAAGGTATCCATTTTAGGTCCTGTCTTCTAAGCACATTTTGCCACTGCCTCATAATATTTGCCCTATGAATTCTGCTTTGCTATTATACCTCACTGTCAGAATAATGCCAGTTATTGCAAGATATCAGAGAGGACACTGCCCCAGGATAAGCAGGCACTTCATCCCGTACTCTGATATCTACTTTCCATTGTTGACTTTTTTTTCTACAATTGCCTAGAAATCTTCTCCCTAGGTCAATGCTCTCACTCCTCCAGGTGACAGTCACCCCCAGCAATTCCAACTCACTTCCTCCCAGGACAAGTAAATTTTCAGGCAGCAAAAAACCCTTAGGTCTCAGCCAGTGTTAAGTCCTCATCTCCCTTCCCCTATAGGAACATTTACCTGTGGAACCTACTTCCACCTCGAATATTAGGCCTGCTTTCATTCCTCCCCTTTTCAATCTTTCCTTAATCCTCCTCATTAATTCCTATGAAGGTTCTTTTCTTTATAAGACCACAGATGTCACCTTTCACTCAATGCTAGCCCTGGATATGACCCTGGTACATCTCTTTAATAGTAATTAAGGTGGGACTTTTTTGCTGTTCTTTTAAGTGCCTTCTTCTTTTAAATGCCTTTAAGGATTCTGGTCATTGTTCGAATGGGGCAGATAAAGTGGGATTTTGCCTCAGAGCATTTCTCAGCATTAAGACAATCAGAGAATCATTGAATTGTATATGATGTGATACTAAGGATGGGGAACTTTCACACACCCAGCCAGGGTGAGGTCAGAGCCCTCAGGGCTCTGAACAGGATATAATTGAGGGGAGCTTGGCATTTGACTTTTGGAGCACACTCATGGAAGGAGTGTTGAGACTCTGGGAAAGCTGCAAACTGCCCCCCAGCTTTGCAATTCAGATGTTGTTTCTTCTCTGGTAACTATTGTTAAACCCTGAAAATTTCATTGAAGGAACCAACAGAGCTAGGTGATAGAAAAATTCATATTACTTATTTATTCATCCATTCATTCCCTTAAACATAGTGGACAGACATGATCATGGATTGAGCCAGAGTCTGACTGACTTGTACAGAAACATGAGCAGGTTTTATATTTTTTTTAGAACAATCACAATTCAGCATGTTACTCAAATTTATGATCCCCATGTATGTTTAACCGCAAGACAAAGATTTCCCTTAATGGAATAGGGTTGTAAAGAATGTTGACAAAGGTCAGTTAAAAATACAGCCCAGCATCTCTGCGTCGCATTAACATTCCATAACATAGTATATACCTGTAGAATACTAAATGAGGGAGTCTCGCTTGGGGTTAGGGTCTCATCCTTTAAAGGCCTTCAGGGTTAAGAATGTCCCTAGGTCAGTCTGATCTGGCCCTGTTGACAGAGGTAAGGGTATTTCCTGAGCAAACTTTAGAGAACAAGGAAGCCCAGGTCCTGGATCTTCTTCCAGTTACTCATTAATTCATGCTCTGGGTCTGGTAGAAATTAAAAATGATATAATGTTATAAAATGTTCCGCACTATGTATTGTGATTTGAATCAGACAAGGTCTGTCTGTTGATGTTTGTAATTTCTGTTTGTATTTGCCTTGAAGTTCAGGGGGCTGATCTTTTTCCCCTGAACTGTGAATGATATTTGTATGTTTGATTAAAATAAGATTGTTAACCCCTTCAAGTTGCTTTACTTAGAAAAGCAGATCAAAGAACATGTTTTGGCAGCTTTCTGTGTACTGGTTGTTGGTAGGTCTTACACCCCTAGAGTAGCTGCTAGCAGATTGTTGCTACAATCTCTCACTCCTCTCTATGCCTCTGTTCCCCTCACCCCCTTTTGGGTACCCTCCATTACTGTAAGGTAGTCCCACATAAGAAGCATTAATCTTTAGGCAGAATGTGGCAAGGTTTTGTCCAAAATACTCCCTGTGCAGATTTCCATCTTTACCTTTTTCTCCCTGTTCACATTTAGAAAGAATTCTTTTATTTGTCCTTCTTTTGTTACTCTGTTGTTCCTATTGCTGTCTGCATTTTTCTCTCCTCCTGCATTCCTTTTGTTTAAGGTGTTCATGTTGCAAATAATCTTTTCAGTTCTGGTTTTCTTTCTGAAAATATTTCAAACTCTTATTTATTATTCAATGTCTATTTTTTGTTCTGTATTGTTTGAGTCTGATTTTTTTACCTTGTTTTCCTTTCTTGTTGTCTTAGAGAAACAGCTAAAGATGTTTTATATTTGGTGCATAATTATTGCTTTGAGGATGTTTGTGATGTCCTGGGGAGATGTGAAAAATATTAGTCTGCCATCTTGTTCTCACATGACCTAGGAATAGGCTCTGTATTTAATAACCAACCATTGCCACTTGATTCAACATACTAGTCAAGACACAAATAGTTGTCAGCAGCCAAGTCTGGTCAGCCACCTCTAGAATTCTGGTTTTGAATAAAAAAGGCAAAGTGTGGCAATAAATTCAAGAGAATGGTTTTCTCTCTTTCCTTTGAAGGACAATCCTCAATTGAATAGAGCAATTTAGATATCTCTGTTTAAAAAGAAATATCATGGCTTTGTAGACATAATTTACATGTCAAAAAAATCCTTTGGGCTTCTTCCTCTGCTTGATGAGGCCAAGTGGCACAAGCATTATTTCGGAAAGAGAGTAACTGTATATTTGCAACCACTCTCACAGGGAATAGGAATGAACACATTTCTTTTCCTTTTCTCTTTTTAATTGTATAATTTATTTATTTTTAGTTTTCAGCATTCACTTCTATAAGCTTTTGAGTTTTAAATTTTATCAACCCCCTCTCCTCCCCCTCCCCAAGATGGCATGCTATCTGATAAAGGCTTTACTTATATTTTAATAATAATAATATTTTCACATTAGTCATAATGTAAAGAAGAATTAGTGGGAGGAATCATGTGAAGAAGAAAGAAAAGAAAACAACAAAAGCAGAATAAATGGTATGCTTCCATCTGCATTCAGATTCCAAAGTTCTTTCTCTAGATGTGGATAGCATTTTCCATCATGAATCCTTTAGAATTGTCTTAGATCCTTGCATTGCTGAGAAGAGCTAAGTTTATCAAGGTCAGTCATCGCATGATGTGGCAATTACCGTGTACAGTCTTCTCCTGGTTCTGCTCATTTCACTCAGCATCAGTTCTGGTTTTTCTGAAATCCACCTGCTCATCATTTCTTATAGCATTCATATACCACAACTTGTTCAGCCATTCCCCAATTGATGGGCATCCCCTCAATTTCCATTTCTTTGCCACCACAAAAAGAGGTGCTATAAATATTTTTGTACATGTGGTCCTTTTCCTATTTGTATAATCTCTTTGGGATACAGACCTAGAAGTGGTATCACTGAGTCAAAGAGTATGCACAGTTATATAGCCCTTTGGGCATAGTTGAGCGAATACATTTCTAGAAAATACCAATGGAAAAACTTTTCCAGAATTGGTCATATTAATAAGGCAAATATTTTCCTCTGATTGTATAGAAGGCAAGGCATTATGAGGGAAAAGTCCATCTTTCTGAACCAGGGGAATCAAACAAAAGAAAAGAAAAAAAAACATGAAGAATAAGGATGAGAAGAGGAGAAAAGGAAAGAGGAGAAAGAAAAGAGAAAAGTAACTTCTCAAACTTAATTCTTTTTAAAAAAATTTTTCTTATTTTACCAGAACACAAATTCAGAATACAGAAAAGAAACAAAAACATATCATAAGCTTAAATATTGAAACTTAAGTACAAAGTAAGAAAAAGAAAGTATATCATGTGCATAGTAGAACATAAGAGAGGATTCAAAATATGTAACAATAAATTTTCATTTCAAGAAAGCCTGTATGATAGATAATACACCTTGTGTTGAGAATTGTCCATCTTTTCTTGGCTTCCTTATGTTTTCTTTTGCTCTCTTCTGTGTACTTTTGAACTTTGTTCTTTTTCCCCTCCCCCACCCCCCAGAAGGCTACAATATAGTTTAGATATGTTTCTTGATATATACATACACATACATATATACACACACACACACACACACACACACACACAAGTGTATATAGACATGCTTTCCCAAACATACTCTACTCCTGATCTTTGTTTTAATGTTTGTACATATCCCTTGTTTCCTATCCCTCCTGCCTCCTCTACTTTACTTCTACCTACTACATCACCCTCCTGTTACTTGCCTACCCACCTCCTCCACCAATCACCTGGTCCTCCTATTAACTTGCCTTCCCCATTATAAGGATCCCTCCCCTATCCTCCCATTCCCATTAATCTAAACAACCTTTACCTATTCCCTCATTCTCTGCTCTAAAATTCCTCCTTTGTCCTCTCTCCCCTCACTATACCCCTACCATTTTATTTCTTCTAAATTTAGAAGACTTTTATACTCTTCTAAATATATATGTATTGTTTCTTCTTAAACTCATTCCTGATAAAAGTAGGTTACCAGAACTACCAGCCCTCCTCCTCCATCTAAATCCTCTGTATCTTTTCTTCTTGCACCTCTTTTGTATAAAATAGTTACTCTTTTTAGCTGTTTCTAGATAGTTTTACTTTTTAAATTAATATCATACTCAGGTTTAACCTCCTCTTTCTTGTGTGTTCGACAATTGTTAATAATAATCTTAGGCATACGTTTTACATTTTTTTGTTACATAAAAGGTAAAAAGTCTGTCCTTATGAATCTCTCATAAACAATCTTTAGTATGTACCTTATATTTCTCTTGGTTCTTGTATGTTGAATTAACAAAGTCTTGAAAATCTGAGGGTTTGTCAAATGTCCATTTTTTTTTTTCATTCAAGACAATACTTAAATTTGAAGGGTATGATATTTTCATCCAGAGCCCCAGGTCTTTGGCTCTTCGATGTATTGTATTCCAAGACCTGCAGTCCTTTAATGTCTCTGCCACTAGTTCTTGTGTAATTCTACTTGTGGAACCATCATATTTAAATTGTTTTAATCTTGATGCTTTTAATATTTTATCCTTGAGCTGGAGGTTTTGGAACTTGACTATGATATTCCTATGAGTTTTCCTCATAGGATCTCTTTTAAATGGTGTTTGGTGATTTTTTTTTCTATTTCTACTTCCCTGCCTTGTTCTAATGCTTCAAGACAGTTTTCTTTAATTATTGTATCAAGATTCTTGTTTTGATCATAACTTTCAGTTACTCTGATTATTTTTATATTTTCTCTTCTTAGTCTGTTCTCCAAATCTGTTGGTTTTCTCATAAGATGTTTCACTTTCTCTTCTACATTTTCATTATTCATGTTTTGTTTAATTATTTCTTGATCTCTTATAATTTCACTGGCTTCACTTTTCCCAATTGCAATTTTCAAGGAGTCATTTTCCTCCTTGAGATTCTGTGTCTCCTTGTCTAATTGGTTGACTTTCCTTTCATAACCTTCTTGTTTTTCTTGCATTATTATTTTTTTTTAGTTTTTCCTCCATCTCTGCATTTAATTTTTAAAGTCTTTTTTAAGATATTCTATAAATTCTTTTTGGCAGGTGACCATTCGATGTTGCACTTTGAGCGGTTCTTTGCTTCAGTATCCTCCTCTGAAGATGAACCCCAGTCATCTCTATTCCTGTAATAGGTTTCTATGGTTGGATTATTTCTCTTTTGCCTGTGCACTTTTTTGTGGTAACAGCTTGATTTTTGTAATCACCTCTAGTCCTGGGGTATCAGAAATGGTGCCTCTTGCCTCAGATCTTCAGTTCTCTCCCTTGTTGACCTGAAGGAGGCAAACAAGCTAGGTGATATGTAAATTCATAATGTTTATTCCCTTAAAGCTAGTAAAGCTAGCTTACTTGTATGTACAAGGATCCAGAGCATAAGTTCTGACCACTGAACAAAAGAATGAGATGGCTTAAATGCATTTCAGGACAACCCCAACTCAGCATGTCTGTATCACTCAAAATTTATGATCTCCATGTATGTTTGATCACTGTATAAGAAAGGAATTTCTTAATTGGATAGGATTGTAATTACAATAAGATAAGGGAGTTGGCAGAGTGACAATTGAAATTACAATCTAGGTCATCTGTATTTTCTTTACCATTAACATACCATAACATAATATATGCCCATAAAATATTAAGATAAGAAAAAAATTCCCATTATTCAAGATAGTATTTTGGGTTAAAGGTCTCATCCTTAATGGTCATGAACAGAGGAAAGAATGCTTTTAAGTCAGCCCCATCTGGGCTTGTTGACATAAGAAGAGGCATCCTCTAAGTTTACTCAGAGAACAAAGAAGTTGTTATGCTCTTCTACTGGTTGACTAATTCAGGCTCTGGCCCTTATTGAAGTTATTAAATCTCTATTAAATGATTATCACCCTCTAGCCTGGAACCAAAGCCAAACCTCCAACCTCCTGTAAGTGCCCATAGCCAGGGACTTTCTGCCCCACTACTTCTGCGCTCATTGGGCATGTGCTGGTTATTTCTCAGCCCCACTGCTCTTCTCAGCACAGCTGGATTTGTAGTTCCTCATCAACAGAGGCTCCCTCAATCTTTCTGGACTCAAAAGCTCACTCCCCTCACTATCCTGGAGTGAAAAGTTCCTGTACCTGGGGCCTAGGCAGCCTCTCAAATCAACTAACCCCAGGGCATGCAGCTAGCTGTGAAAATGGAACCTAGCCTGGAGGTATTTACTCTTTGCAGGGACCAGACTTGGTCCTGGGATATTTCTTCAGATCTTCTCAAACTTTCCCTGGAAGATCTTGGTTGTGCCCCTATTCTTTTTTTTCTCCACCCACACTTTGTTCACTCTAAGGTACTATTTTAACTCTTGTGGAGGAGAATCTTGAGAGCTTGGAATTTTCTGACCTACTCCGCCATGTTCCCAGAATCCTCTCCCTTAAACTTAATTCTTATAAACAATTACTTGAGCTCACAAATGCAAAGAATTATTCTTTAGATTTCCTTTATGCTTCTGATGGCGTTTAGACTGTGGGAACCCCCTTCAGCCCCACCCCGAATCTTCCCACTTGATCTGGCTTTTCATGCCGTATAGCCTAGCCTAGCTTTCCATTGTTTGGTTACCTCTAGATTGCCTTCTAATGTTTCCTACCCTTGATGCTGATCAAAATATCTATACCCTAGCTCTGTTACCCTAGCTCTCTTATAGTCTGTCATCTTCAGGTAGTCTTCAGCTATTTCCCACCCTGGAGTCTGACCTCATCCCAGTCCCATCAAGCTCCTCCTCAGACTCCTCCTCAAGACCCTCCCTAAACCCCTCTTCCCATCACCCCAGGACCACCCTAGATCCCTCCTTACAATCTTTGTATATATAAGTCTCATCTTGCCTCCATGAAGGTGCTCAGATCCAATCTAGCTCAGCTCAGATTGATCTGGCCCACGTCACAAAGGGTGGGATTTCTTAAGACAACCCAATATAGCTAATCCTTAATAAGCTTTGTCTTTTTCCTTGTCTGAGAAGGCTTGGGTCAAATTCTTTTGGCAGGACCCAGCATGTCGATATTTTGGGGTCTTGAGCACCCCTCAACCCCAAACCTCTTCACTTTCACAAATTTATAAAGGACTTTTTTTTTAGCCTTGGCCTCATGACTCTATTCCACTTAAACATTTAAAATAAGATCTGAAATGTGTATTACACTTTTTATGTCATTATCAACTTTTATATAACTCTTAAAGTTTACAGAGTGCTTTGTGTTTGTTGTCTCATATGAACCCTCTAGTTATCTTGTGAAGTTGGGGCTATGATTAGTCCCATTTTAAAGATGAAAAAATGTAGGCAGAGAGCAGGTGGCAAAGAAGTTTGACATGGATGGTGCCCAAGAACATGAGATGGGAGGAATCTTTTGTCAGGGAAAGTAGAAGGTTTTCAGAGCCTGAGAAAACACATTGTCACAGCCAGTGGGACCGTGGTCAGGTCTGGGAGTAGCCATAGAGATGAAAATGTGAGAACTGGAGAGAAGGATATCAGAAGGAGGGCCCTTACAACATAGGTGAGAAGTAGGAGTTGCCATAACACCACCGAATTTCAAAGATGGAAAGGTTCCCAGAATAAAGATAATCTCAAAGCATATGTAAAGCGCTTGACAAATATGGACTCATTTTATCTTTACAATATAACCAAGTAAGTTATTATCACCCTCATTTTATAGATGAAGGACCTGAGGTAAAGAAGGATCAAGTGACTTGTCCAGGGCCACCCACCAAGTCATTCTCTCAGGTCTGATTAGAACTCAGGCCTTTCTGACTCCAGTTCCAGGGCTCTAACCCCTGTGTCATCTAGCTGCCCATCTTGAGAGCTCAGAGGGTTCTTAATAAACATAAATGGACAGGAAGCAGTTAAAAATACACACACTTATATTTTCTCTATCCAGTGTGTCAAGGTAAGGACAGGGAGAGATAATTTAGAACAGACCAGCCAAAAATACTTGTGGCAAAATAAACAAGTTTTATTTCAATAATATTTATATCAGTCTTGTGTTGATGTTCTAAATTAAAACTTGGGTTCTACAACACAGTGCCCAGGAGAGACCATGAAAACAGAGTAGCTTATATAGATAAAAGAAAAATGAGAACCAATGAAGTACTTCCATGTAATACCCTGATAAAGTAAGATAGCTATGGATGTCTCCTTTCTCTCCCTCTCTGTCCCCACTCCACCCCCCCACTTCTGGACAGCTCCACCTTTCATCCTAAGATTCTCACCATGGCAGTGAAGACTTTATTTACAATCATATGCATATTCAGAAGTGATTTTATGCTTTCTTTCAAATATTATCAGAAAATGTATTAATTTCTCATTTTTAATTTTCGCCAATTGCTGGGCTTGGTTTAGATTCTACCATCTTCCTCCTCACCATGCTTTCCCCCATGCTCCCACCCTCACCTCCACCATCCTATAAACTGTTCACCAAGAAAGTCATCATCATGAATACTGCATCTACTTTGCATTATCAGTACCCTTCGGTTACCTTTATCCTTCTTCTTGGAGGGCTGAAGAATAGAGCAAAAAACTCCCCTTCAAGCCTCCCTTTATTCAGGGATCAGAATTCCCATCTATCACTTCATTTGCCACCAGTTGTTCTGGTTGACTTCAGCTCCAACATCCTCATGCCCTTTCTCTGGGTACTCTCTACCTCTCTCTTTTTGTGCATTATCTTCCCCCATTAGAGTGTAAGATTCTTGAGGTCAGGGATTGTCTTTCTTATTATTTGTATCCCCAGAACTTAGCAGAGTGCCTGGCATACAGTATGTGTTTAATAAGTGTTTATGGTATCGCGTTGTATTGATGATAGGTTTTTTTTGTTGCTGGGCAGCTAGAATGTGTAGTGGACAGAGTGCTGGACCTGGAGTCAGGAAGACGTGAGTTCAAAGCAGCCTCAGAGAAGTCACTGAGCAAGTCACTTAACTTGGTTTGTCTCAGTTTCCTCATCTGTAAAATGAGCTGGAGAAGGAAATGGCCAGCCACTCTAATGTCTTTGCCAGAAAAAAATAAACAAAACAAAACAAAACCAAAAAGAGTAACAAAGAGTTGGACATAACTGAAAATGGCTAAACAATAAAGCAATTGGATGGTGGTGTGCCAGTAAGGCAAAATGGGCTTAGTTTAACTGGTGCCCTAGAGGAGTTTGGCTTTTGTTTACGGAGAAAGTACTTTCACCTGTTAAATGCTAAGCCCCAGGCCCAAAGCCCTATCAGGTGTGAAACTTGTGTGGGTGTAGATTAATGACTTAAGAGGGGCCAACTCGGGAACCAATGGTCTCTGGACTCTGGTCTCTGGTCGTTGAGGTGGGGCTTGAGAACGCCAGAGGCTTGGCTGGGAGGAGAGGCGAGAAACTACAGCTGAAAAAAAATCCGAAGCAGAGGCGACCCCTGTGTGGACCCAAGAGTTCCAGCAAAGACTTGAGGCCAGTGAATATGATTTATGCCATTTTATTTTTCTGTGGCCTCCTGGCTACTCTTGTGAGGCGGGCCTACTGGGCCTGGAGGCTTGTGTTCACAATACTGGAATGGGGAGGTTGGTT
>JAQQSZ010011324.1:0-12283 GCA_028646595.1 Phalanger gymnotis | reverse complement strand
GCTGTTTGTGGGTTGTGAAGTCTGATAGATGCCACAGCTCAGTAATTCAGCTCCGCTCCTGGTCTCGTTGGTCCGCGGTCTGGTCAGCCCGCACTGCGCACGGTGGGGTCTGCTGGGCTCAGCTCCCCTCCCCTCAGCTGGGAGCTCGGAGCTCTGTGTGGGACAGACCTTACCCAGAGATCATCCAGGCTGTCCTGGGCTGGAGCCCTGCTTCCCTCTGCCACTTTGTGGGTTCTGCAGCTCTAGAATTGGTTCAGAGCCATTTTTTTATAGGCTTTTGGAGGGACTTGGTGGGGAGCTCACGCCAGTCACTGCTTCCCAGCCTCCATCTTGGCTCCGCCCCCCCATTTGCTTGCCTTCTTCTGTGTTTGATGACGAATCACTGTCTTCATATATTGCCTAGTCCTCAGTTCCATCTATGGCAAGTCTGGTGCGTGCATGCTTTGTCCATTCTGTTTCAAAAACCTGAAGCACCAATTGTGTCTTCCTTTGAAATCAGTAACTTCTTTTTCATCAGCAGTGCTTCTTGCCTAATGCTGAACCATCTTTGTGGACACAGGAATTCCAATTGCCCTTTGCTCTTCAATCCATATCTTCAATTCCTTCTCTAAATCAGGCCATTTTGCTGACTTGCCTCTCATGGCTTTCTTCTGCCATGGCATTTTCAGTAGGATTTCTTCTTCCCGTAGCTAGTCTCAGATTGTTTCCTCAGTTGGAGGAGGACTAAACATACATTCAGCAGCACGATTTCCATTCACTTTTGCAAACCGGATCACTTTTAACTTGAATTCAGCACTGTACAAAAATCTTTTCTGAGCCATTTCTGGGCAGAATTTATATTAATAAAGGTAACAAATGCAAAATGAGCACAAAGACAACAAGCTCAAAAAAGAGAGAAACGCAAGTAAAAAAAATCTACAACGAGTGCAAAAACAAGTGCAAAAAAGTGGGAAATGCAAGTAAAAAAATACAACCACTGTATAAGATGCCCCCAGTTTTTAGACCCCAAATTTTTCTAAAAGGGGTACATCTTATACATGGGGAAATATGGTATTTATGGCACTACCTTGAAATCCTATTCTTCTGCAACTACTTAATGTGTCCTTCGTTCCCCCCATCCTGTTTTTCACTAAAAGCAATGGTCATTTGCTAAGGCTTTTTATAAAATCCTTCTCAGTTTTTTTTTCTTAGCCCTGGAACTTTTTCAAGTTCACTTCTGTTCCTCAGGGAATTTCTTCACCTACTCAGGTTTTTCTCATCTCCTCCCTTTCACAACTATACTCCCTCTCCATCAGACTTTTATTTTCTTTTTTTAAAGACTTTTACATTTTTATTTATTTTCCCTTTAATGTGTAACTTAGAAAATTTGGTTATCTACTTCATTATGATGGAGAAGCACTTTGACACACTGCCTTCTTGCTTGGTAAATCATGGCCCTAGATTTTTTTTCTTAACAAAAAGTGTTAAGTGAGTAAGAGAGTAAAGTTTATTACTTTGCAATAAATTAGTTATGTGAATTACAACAGCATTAATAGCAACCTCTGTTTTTTAAAGAATGATAGAGTAGACTGAGATATTGGACAATAAAACGATATGAAGCATAAGTATTTTTGGTGATTGTTAGAGTGGTTATTCTGATTAACTTCCAGAATGCATACACCCTGCAACTGTATTTCAGTCATTGAAAGTTGAAAGATTAACCCTATTATTCCCAAAACACAAACCAAGATGAAAACTTATAGGAAAATATAATCAATGACTATGGCAACATTTTTTCCAGGTGTCTTGAATCTCATTTTTTAAAGAAAAGCAATGCACTTGACCCTTTTAATTGCATCTTTCATTTCTGGTGACAGAACTAAGAAGGGAAGCCCATAGATTTGGAGCTGGAGCTCCTTAGAAGGTTGGTGCTAAAGTTGGAGAGCTTGACCCTCTAGTGGCAGTAGATGCTGCATATCACATCTGGGTAACTTAGCCCTTTTGCCTCTGAGTCCCTGAAGTGGTTGAGGTTGGAGAGCTTGGAACTGGACAAATGACCTGGACTTTTGAGAACGCTCCTTGATGCTTGAAGGCCTGGACATGAACATGGTCCTGGGAAGCCATCTCAGTAATATGGTCTTCACCCAATGGGGCATCGTCTGGGTCCTAAGCCTTCATTGGTGCAAGAGGACAAAGACTGTGAGGACAGTGGAAAGGGTAACAAAAATCCTAATGAACAGGAGGTACGTGTTTATCAGAGGAATGACTGGAGATATGGAAAGGATGGTTTCAGCAATCACCAAGAAAAACACACTTGAGGACAAGAGATGCAAAAGTTTGCTTTCTCCCTAGAATTGGAGGGCAAATACAGTATCGGCATCATCAAAATAGAAACGAGGAGGCAGGGAATGATCATGTGGATAGTGTAGTACAAAGACAGAAAAAAAAGGTAGAGAGTAAGTGATGCCAAGGTAAGCTTTTTCATAGCAGTTGTGCTTGATATCATATTTAACACTTTACCAGTAGTCATATTGGGACATATGTTCATAGAGGAGCCAGTCAGAACCAAGTCAGTTTTGACTTTAAGAGACCAAGAACCAAAACTTCATTGTACAATTTTGGTAACCAGTGGGAATAGAATGGGAATAGAATCATGTTTGTTTTGCATGAACTCATGAAGATGGAAGGAGAGATCCAGATGTCTTCTTCTGTGTATCTAAATAGGGCTTTGGTCTTGTGAACCTGTAAATCCCCAACTACATCCTTATATAACACCATGGTAAGGCCTTCCATATCTTTTCAGAAGGCACAGGTGTGAATTCAGCTCACCATAGCCAGCAGGATTCCACTTTAGCTTTTCATTCCATACATGTTTCAGCCAGAGGTTATCTTCATAATCTAGTTGACTTCATCTGCTTTTACTAGCTGAGACATGTTCACCTCAAACTGGATGCTGACTAGGTCAGATGCATTGGCCACAGGCCAGATGAATTCACCATAGTCCTCAAATAGATGCATGAACAGGCCATGATGTGCCTCAGTGGCCTGGCTTTTGTAAGCAGGAAGGCTAGGCCTGCCGTGAAGCAGCTGTGTCTATTGATCAATCAACTTTGCATTGCCTGGTTCCACAATCAGCACAGACAGCACCTCAAGGGTTAAAGTTGGGGGAGAAAGGAAGTGAAGGCAACAAGAAGTGGGGCTAAAAGAGGAAAAGGAAGAGAGAAAAAATCAAAGGAGAGAGGAGGAAGGGGAAGGGGAGAGAAACCAAACCTATCACTTTAACCTCTGTCCCTCCAGCAACCCGAATCACATCTACCAATTGCCAAAGAAGGTAAGTTGTGTAGCAATTAGGTTGTTATATTGTACAGTGTCCTTCATTGTCTGGGTCCAGCTTCTCAATGTCAGTTTTTAAAAAGAGAGGAATTTGTTAGTGTAAGTCTGCATGAATCTAATACTGAGAACTTCCTAACAAATACTCCAGGACACCTTGAACTTCTGACATTGTGTTGGTCCAGTTTGGTTCCCTTAATCATAGTTTGGTAGTCTATCTAGATACATATCTTTCCATTCTTCCATACCACCAATATAGGTGGTTTCTATGGGCATATTGAACTCTATGATGATGCCATTAGCCCAGACCTTATCTTACTATGAATTACCTTGCAATCTTTGACCTAACTTTTCCTCGTTATGATTTTATATTTATTTTTAAAATTCTGAACCTAACTAATGCCAGATAAGATGAAAATTTCCACATACTCCCTCTCTGCCTACCCTCTCTGAGTTGAAAGGAAGAAAAACAAAACCTTTGTATCAGATATGCATCGTCAAGGAAAACAAATGTCCACATTGTCCATGTCCAGAAATATATGTCTCTTTCTGTACTTTGAGTTCATCACCACTTTTTCAGCAGGTGGGTAGCATGTTTCACCCTTGGTCTTTTGAGATTGTGGTTGGTCATTGCATTGATCAGAGTTCTAAATCTTTCAAAGTTTGTTTTTTCTCAACATTATTATTGTATAAATTGTTCTCCTGGTGGTACTTATTTCCCTCTGTATCAGTGCATACAATCTTCCAAGGTATGTCTCAGACCATACCTTTCATCATTTTTCATAGTGCAATATTTTATTAGATCTCTATAGAGTGTATGTGGTATTTGGGGAGGACTAGCACCTCTGGTGTGAGGGCTTGCTGAGCCTTTTCAGGACTGCTCATCGCCTTTGTCACCCAACTCTCACTTGTGGCTCCAAGAAGTTGTAGGATACCCAGTAGCCACACCCTAGTAAAACTGTCTTGGGAGATGTTGAGACAGGCCTCAAACTTGTCAGTGAGTTGGCATATGTGAAGCATTCTAAGACTTCCCCTGGCAGAATGGGCAGCTGAGAACAATTTGTTCTAATGGCCATGAAGGTGGCTGAAGCAGGCACTGTGGCCAGACATTGAAGATGACAAGGTCATGCATTGCATCCTGGGCTATTGTTGGTTGTCTTGACTTTTGCCTTGCCACTGGACTTCAGTGACTCTGGAAGAAAGAGTGAGGCTGATGACTTGGTGCAACTCACTTAAATCCAATTCACACTCTAGTCAAGATATCATTGGTCCTCTTCTAAAACAAAGGATTAACAACAACAACATCCTTATACCAGTACTTGTTCAGCAGTTTCTCAATTGATGGGCATGCTCCCGTAGTTTACAGTTCTTTGCCACCACAAAAAGAACTGCTATAAATATTTTGGTACACATGGGTCCTTTTCCTCTTTCTTTGCCCTCTATGGAATATGGACCCCCAATAGTGGCATTGCTAGGTCAAAGGTATGCACAGTTTAATGACTTTGTGGTCATAGTCCCAAATTCCTTTCTAGAATAACTATGCTTCAATTCACAGCTCCACCAACAATAAATTAATGTGCCTATCTTCCTCTCCAATAATTTTTTTTTACTTTTTTCAGGTGTGATTTTTGTCAACCTGATGGATACGAGGTAGAAGTTTAGAGTTGATTCTATTTGCATTTCTCTCATTGTTAGTGAGCAATAACTGTCATTCTTTGGATCTTACTTTGTATGCCAGATATTTGTCAGAGAAACTTCTTACAAAGTTGTTTTTTCCAGTCAAAAACATTTTTTCAGTGCCCTTATAATGTCCTTATTTTTGTTTCCATAAAATCAGTAGCTCCCTATAAATTTTGAATTAAAAAAATATCACAATACTTTTCAAGTACTTTATACTCCGATGTATAATATAGATATTTATATATCTATATATCTATATTCATCGATATATATAGATAATATATCTATACATCTATAGATATATTATCTATATATAAATAGTCTATATATATGTATAATATAGACTTTATTTACAGATATCCATGATATCTATAATATATATAGATAGAAATGGTTCCCAGAAGAATCATGGTGACCTGTGTCTTAGATAGACATAGGTAGAACATAGGTGGATGTTGTATAGCTGATTTTGGTTAGCTAATCGTGATTGGGAAGAGGTTTTGCTTTTTGTTTTTACTGGACCTGCTATACTTCCCTGTTAGGGTTCTATGGAACCTTGAAGGATTGGAAGGGTCTCTTTTCTCTGCTGCCATTGTTTCAAGCCTTCATCAGCTATATTTCTCTTATGTTTGGGGTGAAGGGGGAGTGACTGGCATCCTAATTCCATTTAATCACTTTAACATCACATAGCTTTTTTTTCTTTATTATTGTTCAGTCATTTCAGTCATGTCTGACTCTTTGTGACCCTATTTGGGGTTTTCTTGGCAAAGTGGCTGTAGTGGTTTACCATTTTCTCTTCCAGCCCATTTTACAGATGTGGAACTGAGGCAAACAGAGTTAAGTGACTTGCCCAGGGTCACACACCTAGTAAATATCTGAGGCTGGATTTGAATTCAGGAAGATGAGTCTTCCTGATTTCAGGTCTAGCACTCTGTCCACTGTGTCACCTTGCTGCCCCAAACATAGTTTTTATAAAGGGATATTTACTTCAAAGTTATAGCAGGAATGAACACAAGCATTTCCCACAATGCCTCTAAAGCATACTCTTTCTATATATTACCTTGAACTCTGGGGGAGTAGTTTCAAAACATTACACACTTCCTAGTTAACATTGGTGCAACCAAGTTCACGTCTGGAAGTAGCATGACTGTCTGGTGAGTCTATTAGCATGAGTTCAGAAGATTGTTTCTGAAGATCTCTCCTTGCTACTTGGGTCACTGATGTAGAGCTGACTGCAACATCTAACCTGGATTTTGACTCCCACATTCCTATGGCTTACTCTCCTGACCAAGATTGGCGACAACTTCCTACACCCAGAAGAGAGAGAGAAAAAAATGAACCAATAAGTGAAGGACCAGGTTTTGTTTCTCAGAGGCTATATGGCATCACAGGAGAAAAGTATCCTATTTCCCCTATTTACCCATCTCACCGGATGCCATAAGAACTTCCCCTGACATGAAAGAAAAAAAGAGATGGCTAAAGCTAACTCAGGCCTTTTTGAAGATGCTGACATATTGGTAACTAGGTAGCACAGTGAATAGAGAATTGGGCCTGGAGTCAGGAAGATCTGAGTTCATATCTGGTCTCAGACATTTACTACTGTGTAAACTTGGGTAAGTCACTAAACCTCTGTTTGCCTCAATGTAAGATGGAGATAATGGTACCTATCTCGAAAAGTTGTGAGGATTAAACAAGATACTTGTAAAGCACTTAACACATTGCCTGACACACTTAATAAATGCTTATTCTCTCCTCTCCTGCCCCCAACAGTTCCAACTATACAACTATATCAAAAAAGACTCCTCTCATTCACTTGGTTAGCAAACTGGAAGCAGTCAAAGAATGTCCGTCCATGCTCCACAGTCTCCCTAAGACACTTCTCTTACATGCCAACGTGATTCTTCCAGGATCTAACTCTCCGGTGTCCTCCATATGGAGAGGGTGCAGTAATGGAGCAAGCTGACTGTTCTGTCCATCCACCAGACCCTCATTATATAACAAAACACAAAAATAAAAATCAAATTGAAAAAATTTGCCCCTCAAAATGAAGTTAATAAATTGTATAGTATGGATATCTTCAATATTTATAGGAAAGTGGCATAAAAATAAATGAAGGAAAATTCTTAAAAAGAATCATGGAGAATGAATTAAAGCAGTATTCAAATTCCCAAAGGAGGGAGTTAGTGTGGGGAAAAGTGTCCTACTGTATCCTCTATATAGTGCTATCTCTGGGTGGGATTGTTTGTATGAAGTGAAAAAATTCCACTAGGCTACTTCAAGAGAGTAAGGATTAAGATTCTTATACCCTTTCCCCCAGCTCCTACCTAATCTTTACCCTTGACTTATTCCATGGAGGGGTTTCCTTGAGAAAGCTTGGAGTAGAACAATTGAAATGACCAAGGGGCACACTGTAGCAACTTGTTCAGCTTTCCCCCAGGCAGAAACAATTGCTAAATTCCCCCTTTGCCTAGGGAAAAACATTCAAGTTTTTGCACAGCTTTGGGAAACTATGAAGTATAAATAAAATTCTCTTCCATTTTGCTCTGGAGCCCTTATCCAGAAAGATCATGGCAATTTCTGGTAGAGTCTATGTTACACTCTGTCTCATTTTGTCTGTATAACTTGCTAGTCATTGTCTTCCTCTGTCTCACACATCCCATTCTCACTAATGAAATATATGCAAATTAGATATGTGATGGTTGACCACACTTCTTTTTTTTTCAGACTTTCAATACTAATTGAACAAAAATTAAAGTAAGTTTTAATGAACAGGGAAACATTGGATTTAACTAGGCAGGGAGAGGGGAGAAGAGGGATATACAAAAATTGCCATCTGATACTAGTTCTCTTGAATGGAAAGTTCAGCAATGAAGAGTGCCAAGACACACCTTTTGTCTCTGTCTCAGGTTGCTTTGCCAGCCTCTCCGGGTGGAGGCTGCAGCAGTATCTGAGTTTCTATGACTGCTCAAGTTCCAGCAGCCATACCTATCTCCATTTCCACTCCAGTCTCTAGAAAAGAGGCGGGGTGTCTTAATTTGGGATCCACGGATAGATTTCAGGGGATCTCTGGACTTGGATGAGAAAAAAACACTTGCATCTTTATTTTCCCTAACCTAGAGTGAAAATTTAGCATTTTCTTCCATTATAAATTTTAAAACACACACATTCACACTTCTAACCTTAAATTCTGTAGGTTTCATGCCAAAGAGGACCATGACACAAAAAAGTTAAGAACCCCTACGCCAAGACCTCACCCATAAGAACTTTGAGCTGACTCAGCTCCAATGAATATCTTTCACATGAGATTTCTTCAGGGTAAGAGGAAAATGACACTATGTCTTTAAGACATAATCTCTTTTTAGTCGTCGAATCAAAAAGTAAGGAAGATTTCTGTCCCCTCCAGCAAGCTTTATTCCAGCTGCTCTAAAATCCTAAATCAGAGGGAGTATACACTAATGTAGGTATATATTATCTATCCCCAATAGGTAGTAAGCTCCTTCAGTACAGAGATTGTTTCATTTTTTTATCCTTGGCATCCCCAGAATCTAGCATGGTGCCTGGCACATTGTAAGGATTTAACAGATACTTGAAATATATAATAATAATATATATGAAATATATATGAAATACATATGAATATATAATAATAATAAACACAATGGGTTGCAACTAAAGTGGGTTATTAAAGCAAGGATAGGTGAGTTTAAAACCACTGCATCTAACAGCAAACTTAGTGTGATCAAAACACAAGTAATATTTGTTAACTTTCATTTCATTTCAATAGGGGTCATGTCTTTTTGGAATGGAAATCACTGACTAACATATAATGGGAAGAACATTGAGCTAAGGGTCAGGGTATCCAACTCTATCACCAATTATCTCTGTGACCCAGAGCAAATTACTTGAATGCTGTCCTTCAGTTTCTTCCTCTGTAAAATAGAAAGAGTTGGAGAAACCAGGATCCCCAAAAGGTCTATTACAATGAATGTCTCTAGAAGCCCTATTTGGTCCATGTTATACTTGACTGCTATTGCTGTAAGATTTTCTCTGCAGGTAAAAGGAATTTCCATTTGGGAAGGCGATGTCAGGACTTTTCACTGAGGCTGGCATATGCTAACAGTAGACCCTCCCCCTCATCATGTGTAAATCCTCTGCTACAGAACCCTGCTCATTTATTTGCTCTGTCCACATATCTGTGCATATCCCATATGATCAGTATGATGACAAACACTTGTGAAATCATGAAAAAATTTGGAGATCCCTCATTAGATGATTTCTAAGGTGACTTTTCAGCGCTAATGCTCTAGAAAAACATCATCCACTGATTGAATGTGTTTAATTGACCTTCTTTGGTATACCAAAGGCAGCATGCATAGTAGAAAGAGAGCTAGCCTTGAAGACAGGAAGATCTGTGTTCAAATTCTGCCTCTGACATATACTGGTGCTACAACCCTGAGTAGGATAAAACTTATCAATGCCCCCAGAAGCAATTCTGACTAAGTTTCAGAGAAGATAGCTAACTATATTGGTTAGAGGAAGTTTTATCATCATCAAGGAGTTCTCTGTACCTATGAAATCATTGGTCCTATCCCTATCTTCATATCCTATAAGAAAGGGAAATGCAGGTAATCTGACAACTTTCTAATCAGATTGTGAAAGGATTCCAGACATATTGGGAGCAGATAATGGTCTGTCTAGTTGTTCACTCTTTCCTGCTTATCCTGTTAAACACCTCAGGTATGGGAGTCTCAATGTTTGAAGACTGCCTTTAAGGATTTGTATTTATTATATATACATATATATATTATATATATATATAGTTTATTATATAGAATTGCAGGGTTGGAATGGACTTGAGATATCAATTAGTCTATCTCAAACCCGCAAATACAAATCTACCCTCTACAACATCAGGAACAGCCATGGTCCTCTAACCCCTATAAATGGAGGTAGTTTTGACCGGTCCATATGTACAAGTAGTAGTGGAAGCTTAGGGGCAGCAAATAGGGAGAACCCCAAACATCAAGCCGCCTGACAGGCGTGGGGCTGGGCTGCCCAAAGAGACCAGTATAAACAAAAAACAAGATACAAAAGACAGCATTGGTAGCTGTTATCTCTCTGCCTCTTGGCAAGATTTCCCCTTCCCTCCCCCTTTTTTTGCAGGGGGGAAAGCAGGGCAATTGGGGTTAAGTGACTTGACCAAGATCACAAAGCTAGTAAGTGTGTCAAGCGTCTGACAGGTCCTCCTGACTCCAGGGCCAGTGCTCTACTCACCGTGCCACCTAGCTGCCCCTCCAACTCCTCTTTTTTATAGAGGAAAGTTGTTGAGTTTTGTGATGTCAGACAGTACAGGGGCTTTCAGGACATTTGTTAAGTAGACCTCTCATTCCTCAAATGAGTGACATGGATGCCATAAATTGCCAATGTCTATTAGAGATTATTTGCATTAGACTCTCCCTTATAACATATAACCCTTAATTTGGAGAAAGAGAATTCAGATGCTATGTTGGTGACCACCAACTTTTAGGATTATAGAGTTTAGAGCTGAAAGACCTTTGAGGTCATCTAGTACAACACCTTCATTTTACAGATAAAGAAACTGAGGCCCAGAAAGATTGTGACTTGCCCAAGGTCACTTAGGTAGTAAGTGACAGAACCAGGATTCAAACCCAAGTCCTCTGACTCCCAGTCAAGTTACATCAGGGGTAAGTTGAACGTTTTGTATCGATATATCACTCTTCCACTAAGTTTTGGATTAAAGATGAATACAGTTGCATTCTTCTTGATCTTCATTATTCTTTCCCCTTTTGCTTTATTTAGATGGTTTCCTGCAGTTGAATTTAGTTTTAAATTTGTTTTGAGTTTCTTTTAAACAATGGCACTTTGCAGTAGACTTCCATTTCAATTGTGTTGTCTAAGGTCAACTTATCTCTATTGTAATTATAATAATTTTATGTCTTCACCATGTTTCTGAGTGAAATAAAAAACAAAATTATCAGATTTAAAGAAGCAGGGGGAAAAGAGAGAAGAAAGAAAGGGTTAGTTATTTGTAGTGACCATTGCTCACGTTTAGAGCAGTGTTTCCTAAACTTTGGAACTTTTCAGCATGTTCGTAAAGCAATGAGGTTGCCATTGACAGACATAGAAAGGACAATCTCCATATCTAGCGATGTGTGTGGAAACTATGTGCTTGAGAAAAGTGGGGAAGAAAGAGGATGGAATAATGAATATAGAGAACCAACCTTGAAGTCAGGAAGACCTAGGTTCAGGTCACATGTCTGATTTGTACTAGTTGTATGATCCAGGGTAAGTAAGCCAATCTCTCTTTCCCAGATGGTTCTCTGAGGCTAGAAGTTGCTCATGTGCATTAGTAGAAGGTTCCTCATTGTGAATTCCCTATGCCAAGAAAACCACAGATAGAAGGTGGGGAAGATTGGTGCTTTTAAAAGAATGTGAAAATGAAGAAAGAAAAGACCCTTCAGTTGAATCAGGCATCAGACAGCTCACTTGCCACAGGAAATTCAGATATAATTCTGGATAGATTGTTATGGAAGAAATAAAATAGAGGTCAAAGATACTCAGACTCTTTCCCTTTCCCTTACTGGCATACCCAATGTTTGAGAGGGAACTCTATTCATTGGGATATATCAGTAATGTATTTTTTAATCATTATTTATTTATTTATTTAATATTATTAGTTTTCAGCATTAATTTTCACAAGAGTTTGAATTACAAATTTTCTCCCCATTTCTACCTTTTCCCCCACTCCAAGAGGGCATATATTCTGATTGCCCCTTTCCCCAGTCAACCCTCACTTCTGTCACACCTCTCCCCCCCCACCTCCTTTTCCCTTACTTTCTTATAGGGCAAGATAGATTTTTATGCCCCATTGCCTGTATATCTTATTTCCTAGTTGCATCCAAAATTTTTTTTGAACATCTGCTTTTAAAACTTTGAGTTCAAATTTTCTCCCCTCTTCCCTCCTCCTGCCCCCCCCCCAAGAAGGCAAGCAATTCAACACAGGTCACATGTGTATCATTTTGCAAAACCCTTCCACAATACTCATGTTGTGAAAGACTGACTATATTTTGCTCCTTCCTATCCCATTTATCCAATTTTCTCCCTTGACCCTGTCCCTTTTCAAAAGCATTTGCTTTTGATTACCTCCTCCCCCTATCTGCCCTACCTTCTGTTGTCCCCCTTTTTTAATCTCCTTCCTCCTTCTTTCCTGTGGGGTAAGATACCCAAATGAGTGTGTATGTTATTTCTTCCTCAGATCAAATCTGATGAGAAC
>JAQQSZ010011323.1:0-12284 GCA_028646595.1 Phalanger gymnotis | reverse complement strand
TATTTCACATTGTCTTCCATTTTTTCATTCCTTTAGTTCTGTTTTATAATATCTTGATTTCTCATAAAGTCACTAGCTTCCACTTGCCCCAATCTCATTTTTAAGGTAGTATTTTCTTCAGTGGTCTTTTGGAACTCCTTTTCCATTTGGGTAATTCTGCCTTTCAAGGCATTCTTCTCCTCATTGGCTTTTTGGAGCTCTTTTGCCATTTGAGTTAGTCTATTCTTTAAGGTGTTATTTTCTTCAGTATTATTTTAGGTCTCCTTTAGCAAGTCATTGGCTTGTTGTTCATGGTTTTCTTGCATCACTCTCATTTCTCTTCCCAATTTTTCCTCTACTTCTCTTATTTGCTTCTCCAAATTCTTTTTGAACTCTTCCATGTCTTCAGACCAGTTCATGTTTTGCTTGGAGCCTTTTCATGTAGGCTCTTTGACTTTGTTGACTTCTTCTGGCTGTATGTTTTGATCTTCTTTGTCACCAAAGAAAGATTCCAGAGTCTGAGTCTGAATCTGGGTCCACTTTCACTGCCTGGCCATGTTCCCAGCCAACTACTTGACCCTTGAGCTTTTTGTTAGTGCATGACTGCTTGTAGAGTAGAGAGTACTTTGTCCCAAAGGTGAGGGGCTGTGATGTTGTTTTCAGGGCCACTTCTACACAGCAAGCTCCGCCACACCAGTCCTCTTCCTCCCGCAAGAACCGACAACCAGGACCGCGACCCAGATCCAAGCAGGCTCCGCACTCCCACTCTGATCCGCCGCTTAATTCCTCCCACTTCTGGTCTAGAAAAGAGATTGGAGTCAATTTGTTAAAAGTCTTAAATGACAAACAGAAGACTTTGTATTTCATCTGAGAGGCAATAGGGAGCCAGTGAAGTCTCTTGAGCAGAGAAATGGCATATTTAGACCTGTGCTATAGGAGTATTAGTTTGTTATCTTTGTGGAGTATGGAATGGACTGGGAAGGGACTGGAGGCAGGGAGGCTTGTTAGGAAGCTATGATGGTAGTCTAAGCCAGAGGCAAAGAGAATCTGAATTAGGATGGTAGCTATTTGAGTGGAGATAAGGGAACAAACATATGAGAGAGACCATGGAGGTAGAATCAACAAGACTTGTCAACCAGTTGATGTGGGAAAAGGGAAAAAGGAAATGGAAACAATGACCTGGATCCTGAAACTTGTAATTGGAAATAATGAAGCTTCTGGATTGCAACTGTTCCTAACTGCTGATATTCACCTGCTACTGGCTAGGCTCTCCTTTGCTTCTCATTTCAGCAATAATTAACTAGTAACATCACTGACTACTTATTGTTTTAGTTGACAAAATAATAGTAATAATACTAGCTAGCATTTCTGTAGTGTGTACTATGTGCCAGGGACTGTGCTAAGAGCTTTACAAATATTATCCCGTTTGATCCTCTGTGAAGTAGGTACTGTTATTATCCCCATTTTACAGTTGAGGAAACTGAAGCTACTAGAAGTTAAATGACTTACCCAAAGTTGCATAGTAAGTGTCTGAAGCTGACCTTGAACTCAGGTCTTCCTGGCTCCTGGTTCAAGTAATTGCTATGATGTTTGTATAATGAGTATGTTTACAGGAAATCCCATCTCCCCAATGTCTCTGGCTAGAATAAATACCCATGGTGATGGGCCCCTTGCAGTGCCTCATGTCCTGGTCTTGGAGCTGAATCCCTTCCAGGGACACATTCACTCTGGCCTGTTCTGGTCAACTACACATTCTGGCTCAGTGCTGGAAGACTTGGTGTTTGGGATGATGCAGCATTTCCTAGGCCTTCACTCTGTGGGTGCTTGGTGTGTGAACATGGGTTAGGGGAGGCTGCATTAGAGAAGATTGGTCACTGAACCAGGAAGAGAGGAAGAATCACACACTAAGGAGATTTTTAAAAGAACTAATTCTACTTTCTGAACTCTTTTCTTCTCTCTCTCTGGAAATTGTGACACATCACTCACTCTCTTTTTGAGACTTCCTATGAAGAGTTGAGGGGGGCATCTAGGTGGCATAGTGGATAGAATGCCATGCCTGGAGTCAGGAAGACTCATTTTCCTGCTTTCAAATCCAGCCTCAGACACTTACTAGCTGTGTGATCCTAGGCAAGATACTTAACCCTGTTTGCCTCAGTTTCCTCATCTGTAAAATGATCTGAAGAAGGAAATGGCAAATCACTTCAGTGTTTCTGCCAGGAAAACCCCAAACACAGTCGTGAAAAGTCAGATGTGACTGAAACGACTGAACAGTAGCACTGAAAGGTTAGGGCGGTCCCCTTCCTTATTTCAAGAATTTTCAAATGCAGAGGCTGCATAGGTGGACTTGATCTGGGTTTCAGGCCTCTGCTTGTCTCTTCTGCTTCATGTTTCTTGCCCTAAGCATCAGTGTGCAGAAAGCAATCTTGAGTGATGAAATTTTTGGAAGCGATTCTGTTGGAAGTTTGGGAATTCTTGATTCCCTTATTCAGTGCTAATTGTACTTCAGGACCACGCCTGGAAACGTGATTTTCCGAGATACGGTTGCCACTGACGAGTTGAGAAAAGCATTTCCTGAACACGACACGGCTGATCTTGAATGATCTCTGGTACTGAGTCTGGGATTGGGCCGGAATCTGACATCCTCTAGAACCCGCTATCCCAGCCTTCTCTCCTTTCCCCTTCTTTCCACCAGCATCTTCCATCCATCGTTGAGGGCCATCTCCGGTCATCCTGATTTATATCTTGCTACTGGACCCAGCTGGCTCAGGAGGGGAAAGCGAGGCCGGTGACTTTGCACAGCCCCGCCTCACTGAAATCCATTTCACTCATGACGTCACCTTCCTGATGCCGCGGCCCTCTTTGAGAATGAAGGACAAACAAGGATGGCAACTTGAGTCCTAAAGACTACTATGGTGGTTTTTGGCAGAGATGACGACCAATAAGAAGAGAAGTCCAACCCTGTCCTGGCTTACCACAAGACATCTACCCTGAGGGAGCTGTTGGGACAGTGCAGAGCTGAGGCGAAGGCAGAATGCCGGTATCTCGCGTCTTGGTGATTGAAGCATCCGCCTCCTGGGAGAGCGCAATAGTGACTCAAAGTTATTCTTCATGTTTAAGGGTTCATCAGGGTCTTTGTGGGTCTTTTGTGTTTTACGCATATCTTTTGTGTAAAGTATCAGTCCATAAACACCTATGAAGTTCTTACTCTATGCCAGACTCTATAATGCTGGAGACACGAGGAAAGGCAAAAACAACCTTTATGCTCAAGGAGCTTACAGCCTAATGGGGGAGATAGCATGTAACCAAACGGGTACAAATAAGATACCCACGGAGTCAATGAGAGGAAAACCTAGAAGGAAAAGCTGTGAGAGCTGGATGTTAAATAGCTGTCCTATATCTGATCTACGGTGTTCATCGAGCACCTTTCAAGGCTTTGTTTGGGGAATATGAATCAACGGAAAGCTTTAAGTGCCTCTCTGCAGGGCTCTCGGGATGGGAGGCCTAAGGAATCAGAATTTGAAGACAAAAACAGCATTTCCTCTTCCTTCAGAGGCCAAGCTTCCCTTAGGACTGAACCCAGGTCAAAACCATGGACCCTGAGGGCAAGCATTTCGGTCTCCCAAGTCTAGCAGCAGTTTTGTGTTATTGTATTTACAAGAGTAGATCTTGTTTATGCTCCTGAGATATAAAAGCGGGGATGGTCTGGCAGATGAGAAGCAGCTTTGGAGACTCAGAGACGGGGAGTCGGAAGATCTGAAACCTTGCCCTGGCTCCAGCCCTAATGTACTGTGTGACCTTGAACAAATCACTTCCTTTCTCTTGGCCCCTAGTTTCCTTATCTGTGGAAAGAGAGGTTTGGACTAGGTGGCCTTTCAGGGCACTTTCACCTCTCAAAATCTGTGGTCAAGTGATACTGAACAGATTGACTTTTTTTATACTTTTTTTCTTTAACTTACCCATGTGCATTAAAATTCTTCCTATGAGAAATGGGCGTTGTTCCCAACTCGACAAGGTCAAGCATTCCTAGTGTTCAGTGAGCCGCACCAACTGTAAGCACCACTATTATGAATAGTCTCTATCTACTCCTTATCCTTCTGTTCTGTTTTACTTGGCAGATAAAACCAAAATGAAAATCAGCAACATTGATATCATTAAGTGCTCATTATGTGCTATAAAAGAAAGCTAAATTTTTATTGGGGGCATATCTCTAAGATAATTATTTACAAAGTTCAGTCATGCCCTCCCGAGTGGTATCCAGAGCCTTCCCATGGTCTTCATCTAGCCAGTAGACTTTTGGCACACCGACAAAATTGTGATTGCCACATTGATTCAGCCATATTTCTGATTTAGCGACCATTCCTGCAAAGAAAGTACTGTCTATAGCTGTTTAGAAATTACTACTCTATGGGATTTCAGAGCTGGAGGTGATAGAGTGGAAAGAGCGAATAAGACAAGGCAAGACAAAGCAACAAACATTTGTAAGGCTCAAAAAGATGAGGGGGACTTGTCCAAGGTCACACTGGAAGCAAGTGATAGAGACGGCATTTGAACACAGGACCTCTGATTCCAAATTCAATGTTCCTTCTAGTATACTACCTATTGCTGTCTATGTGATTTTATGCAACACAGGAAAGAACTGACTTCTGTCTGTCTAGGGGCAGAAGTTCATTTTGACCTTCTCAAAGAGAGAAGAAAAAGTCTTCCTTATTCTTGTTCGAGTGCATAACTTTCCCCCATGGTTTTCTCCTGGCAATGGCCTTCCGGCAATAGTCATTCCTAGTTTTCTTAATATGTGTTATCTGCCTTGATAGATCAATCAATTAAAACATTATTATTAAAACTAAAACTTACTAAGTATCTAATATGTGTCATGAGGACAAAAAGCATTAAATTCCCTGTCTTCAGGGAGCTTACTTCTATCAGGGAAAAAAATATACATATATCAGCAAATACAAAATATAGTTAAAGTAAATTACAAGGTCGTTTGAAAGTGAGAAAGGCTCTAGCAACTGGAGGAAGGACTCAGAAAAGGCTCCATCTAGGAGAGTGCACTTGGGTCGAGTTTGGAAGGAAGTTAGGGATTTGAAGAAGGGAAGGTGAGAATGGAGTACCTCCTAGGCATGGGAGAAGCTTGGGTAAAGGTATAGAATCAGGAAATAGTATGTACATGGATAACTGCAAGCCAGGCTTGTGTGACTGTGGAGTACGTGAAGTGGGAGTCACATGTAAGAAGCCTAAAGAAGTAGGCCAGAACAAGACTGGGAGGGGCTTTAAATGCCATATAGAATAGTCTGCAGGTGATGAAAGATGGAGTCACTGAATGTTCTCAGACAGGGGAGTGAAGTGGTCAGACCTGGGCTTTGGGAATATTACCATGGCAACTGTGGAGGATGGACTAGAGTCAAGAGGAACCATGGGCAGGAAGACCAATAGACTCCACTTTGCACCATCCCAAAGCTGTTCCCAGGTCCAGATTTTCTGTCAGTTCCTGCATCATTCAGGGATTAACTATACTTTGATCATTTGGAATGGATTGTAAACATGAAGATGTTTGCTGACAAGCACCAGTCAACTTAACTCTGATACCTGGGCAGACAGGAAAGGGAACAGGCAACCTGAGGCATCACAGAACCAGCAAGTACCAGCTCTTTGAGAGTCATTTGTTAAATTTTTAGTGGTGAGCATTTACACCTCAAAAATCTCTTAATGCTGCCAATCAGTCTTCTATTGATTGCCTAGGCTCAAATGAAAAGTGTGTCAGAGAGCTGGTTATTAAATATTTACCAGCACAACACTGGAAGCAATCTGTATTGGATAAACTCCAGTTTATCAATACTCTTTCTAAAATGTGATGCCCAGAAAAATTATACTCTAGATGTAGTCTCATTTGGGATAATCCAAGGGGAGAATATTATCTTGACAATTTCCCCAGATCTGGGCACCACATTTTAGGAAAAACAGTGATAAACTGGAATGTATCTAGAGGGGGGGCAGAAGAGCAAAAAGACTATGCTGAACAAGTCAGCCAACAGTCAATAAACATTTATGTTTATGTTCCAGGCACTTTGCAAAATGCTAAGGATGTAAAAAGAGGTAAAAGACAGTACCTGCCCTCTGGGAGCTTATAATCTAATGGGAGAGACAACAAGCAAATTATAAACATATACAAAGCATATACGGGACAAATAGGAAATAATTCACCAAGGGAAGATAGGTTGGGAAAGGGTTGCTTGAAGGCACTTGGGGGTGCTTCACCTGGAAAAGAGAAGGCAGAGGAGATATGGCAGCTATTATCTTCAAACATTTGAAAGACTATCATTAAGAACCATGATTAGGCTTGTTTTGCTTGACCTCAGAGGTTAGAATTAGGAACAATGCACGGAAAATGAAGAGGAACAGATTTCAGCTCAGAGGAAGGGCATGGTGTTTTGTCGTCTTCTTCTTCTTCTTCTTCTTCTTCTTCTTCTTCTTCTTCTTCTTCTTCTTCTTCTTCTTCCTCCTCCTCCTCTTCTTCCCAAGCAAAAAGATAGTCCTTTCTCTGAAGTAGTTTACAGTTGAATCAGGGAGATCCCCCATTACCAGAGGTCTTCCAGGGGAGACCACTTTTGGGGAAGTCAAAGAGATTCCTGCTTAGGTATGGATTGGACTATGTAAGTCTACTGGGGCCTCTTCCAACTGTTGGCATTCTGTAATTCTATAATGGCTCACAGGCACCAACTAGCTGGAGGAATCTTCTTCCTTCTCCAGGCCTCAGTTTCCTCAACTGTCAAATGACAAGGTGGGACCGCCAACATCTCTTCCAATTCTAACATTCCATCATCCTCCAGTTCTAAGAATCTCTTGCTTCCATTTTTCTTGTTTTTCCAACTCCTTTCTTTGCTTATTTTATTCTTCATTGTTTCAGTAGAGGAAAGAGTGCTGCATTCAGTCTAGAGAAACATGAGCTCAGATCTCATGTCCTTCACTGCCTGGTTTTGTGACCATGGATAAGTCACTGAACTTCTCTGAGACAGTTTCCTGACCTATAAAATAGAACAAATCATAGTCCTTACTCTCTCTTAGGGCTTTTGTAAAGATCATTATGTCTCTAAAGTGCTTTTCAAACCTTAAAACACTATACAAATAGTCATTTTGTTTACTATTCTTCTTCCTCTCTTTTCTTCTCTTTCTCTCTTATATTTGAGGCTTGGAAAAGCTCATGGGAAACATAGAAACTGAAGAGTTGGTTGATATTTGTACTAGGACAAGCAATTACACAATCATTTAAATTAAAACAGACCCTGGGATGAAATATTGTTTTCTCAATAATACTTCACATCAGACCTCCCAGGGCTTTTCAAACATAACCAATATCTGTCACTGGGAGTTCACTTGGGGGCAGCTGATGACACCAGAAAGAACCTTGGCCTAGTTAAAGCATATTTGCCTAGAGTCTCGTGACTGATCAAGAGGGCTCTAAATTGAGAAGAGGAAGGAGAAAACTGTCCACATATAATCTATTGAACCAGATACCAGTTAGAGCAGCAAGAGCTATTTAGACCAAAGAATAGAAATAGAAAAGACCAGTAATTCACAGGAGAGCATAGCCAAGAAGAGATCCAGTAATAAAATCTATGACTTCAAATATCCACATACAAATTATGAGTAATAAACTGAACTAGAAAGCCTAAGGCAAATGTGACTCTATAGAAATCACTGAGACTTGGTGGGATGGGGGATAGCTGGCTGGAATATATTGTTGGCAGGCTATAGCTTATTTGTGGGAGGAAATCTAGGCCCTGGAGAGGGGAGTAAGAATCATGGTGGGATCCATCTGGGTGAAAATCAGTGGAGAGAAGACCAGGAGCAGTATTGTTGTGGCATATACTACAACCACCTGGATGGAAGGGCAGAATAGACAAGGCATTTAGGAAACAGATTACAAACTTGTTATGAAAGTGCAGTATAGATGGGTTTGGGCAGGGGAAGGGATGGGGAAATTTCAGCTATTTTGACTACCACCAAAACTCTATCTCTCCCTGACAAAAAGTTCTTGGCACATAGTAAGCACTTAATAGATGCTTTCTGACTGACTAATGTGAATAGCAGCTGATAATTTCTTGACTTGCCTTAATGATAGATCTGTACTTTAAAAAGTAGAACAAATGGTGAGGGGAAATGCTATTCTGGACCTGAGAGAGAGGAACTGGTTGGTGAATAAGAAATGGGTTGTTTGGAAGGAAGTAACCCATCTTAAAATTTGAGATGGGAGAGAAGAAAGAAAGCATCCTAAATTTTCGAACAAAAGGCTTCAAAGTCCTCAGAAGATTCGATGGTGAAAAATCTCCTGGGAGAAATCAGCCCAAGAAGGACAGAATGCCTTTAAGAATGCAATTCTGCATTAAATATAAAATATTTTAAGGAGAAAGCACAGGGAGTGCTGGCCAAAGAAATCAGTGTAGATTCACAGGGATTTCGGGGACGAGAGGAGTTAATCAATAAGCTTAGATTTTTAAAAAGAAGTGTTGAAAATAGAAATAAGCATTGGTAACAGAGGATGAACAAAAAGGCTTGGCAAAGTTCTATAAGAACAGTGTCAGAAGTGCAAAAGATCATAATGGCTGCTAGGTATAAAAAAGTTTTTTTTGAAAACAGTGTTGGGGACAAAAGTCTCAAAGAGGAGAAAGGGAAGAGATCCAAGAAGGGAAGGGAAAACTGCTGGTGATATATACGGAGGGGATGGTGGTAATGGATGACAGAGAGAAGACAAAACTACTCTACTCTTCCACCTTCTCCATCGAGGAGAATGATCTTTGGACTGGGAAGTGTAGAACAGAAATGGTTAACCAAAGATTTGAAACTCAAGATGAGAGAGGAGGGAGCCCTTAACGGATCACGTAAATTGCCTTCCCATGAATTTGAGTCACCAGATCCAGAACTACAACTGAGGCTATTATTAAAAAAATGGCAGGTTTCAAGGTGGAACCGTCATGAGGCATCTATGGAAACTTGTGGCAAATCAAAGAAATGCCACAGCACTGGAGAAGGGTAAATATCCCAGTTACCAAAAGGTAGAAAGAGACAGTTTTTAAACAATAGGTCAGGTAGCTTAACTTTGTTTCCTGGCAAAATTCTAGAACTTGTTATTGAAGGGGCCGTTTGTGTCAACTGGACCTCACCAGACTCTAACCTGTGGATGGCCAGAACCCAAGAAAGCAGGCTAGAGACAGGAGAGTCAGGATCAAATAGAAATTTAAGTTCAAAGTGAGGGAAATGGCTTGCAAGCAAGGAGGGGACTTAGACACGTGCTGGGGTCCCACTCCTCGTGGGGCGGACCTGCTTTAGTGTGACTGAACCTTGATTTGTATACTTGTGGCTAAACAAAGAATCAAATAGTGCGGTGTAGCAACAGTAGTGAGACACAACAACAATAGTGAGGCCAGGTTGTCTAGTGACAAAAAGCCCATTCATAGCAGGGCTTCATGTCTGGGCCTGCTGGTGCTTGCCCCAGTTCTGTGATTTAGCAGCAGCAGTGTTCATCCAGAGGGTGAGCACAAAGGATTGTTGCTATGCAAAGCTCAAGGCACAGCTTGCTTGCTAGGCTTTAGCTCTGGAAAACAGAGTGTCTCCCAATAGTATCTTGACATTTTCCCCTTTTGGTCAAAGGGAGGGGGTCTGAAAGAACCCCTACCCTTCTGGCCAATAAAGGAGAGAAAGGTAGAAGCTGAGATGCCATGAGAGGCCAGTTGGTCCAGGACAAGATGTGGAGTTGAATAGGTCTCATCTAGCCATCATTTCCTTGTAGGCAGAAAAGAGAGGGAGGCAAGAGTGTAAAAAAAAACCCCAAAATCCTAGGACGGTATACTGAGGCCTCATCTGGAATCTTGAGATAGCTGCTTCTGGGTCCATACTAGATCAACCTTGAGGTACCTAAAGTGTTCTGCCATTCATTCAGGAGCTGGGGTTTTCTTCAGATGATCTGGGAGTATACACTCACAAACTTGACAGCTGTGGGAGTAGACAGAAGGCCCCTAGAAATGATTGATTGACAGTTGTGAGAAAACTCTGCATCAGTCTTTGGATCTGAGTTTCTGGTCAGCATCTCTAAACAGCACATAGAGATGGTCCAGTTTCCCAGTCATACAAGGCTAGGTTCAAACAATGCAATAATTTCTCACAATTTCCATGATTGTGTAATTACATTAAGTCAGGTACAGATCAAACTACTTAGAGGTCTCCCAATGGACTAGTTCTGAGAAGGAAGGGAGATTCACATGTCACTAACATAACCAAGAAAACTTAAACATACACCGCTTGAAACAAAAGACCAAAGCAATACAATAGTTATCACCAATACTGATCATTTATAAAAGGAAACAGTGGTGGTTAAGAGCCAAGATGACTTCATTAAGATAGAACCAACTTTTTTTTTTGAATGCAAATAGTTTAACTTTATTGAGTCTCTTGTGAGTTTTTTTTTCATGTTTAACTTTTTATGCTTGAGTCTTGTGTTTGAATGTCAGATTTTCTGTTCAGCTCTGGTCTTTTCATCAGAAATGCTTGAAAGTCTTCTATTTCATTAATGTCTATTTTTTTCCCTGAAGGATTATACTCAATTTTTCCAGGTAGATGATTATTGGTTGTAATCTTAGCTCCTTTGCCTTCCAGTCCCTCCCGTCTATTAACATGGAAGCTGCTAAATTTTGTGTTAGCCTTACTGTGGCTTCATGATATTTGAATTGTTTCTCCCTGACTGCTTTGCAACATTTTCTCCTTGACCTGGTGCTTTGGAATTTGGCTATAATATTTCTGGGAGTTTTCATTTTGGGATCTCTTTCAGGAGATGATTGGTAGATTCTTTCGATTTCTGTGGTTCTGGGATATCCAGACAATTTTCCTTGATAATTTCTTAAAATATGATATCTAGGCTCTTTTTTTTCTGATCATGGCTTTCAGGCAGCCCAATAATTCTTAAATTATCTCTCCTTGAACTATTTCCCGGGTTAATTTTTTTTCCACTGAGATATTTCATACTTTCTTCTATTTTTTTCATTCATTTGATTTTGTTTTTTCTCGATGTCTCATGAAGTCATTAGCTTCCAGTTGCCCAGTTCTAATTCTTAAGGAATTATTTTCTTCAGTGAACTTTTTTGTACCTCTTTTTCCATTCGTCAATTCTGCTTTTTAAAAACTTCTTTTCTTCAGTGAATTTTTTGTTTACCATTGTGCTAATTCTATTTTTTAAGGTGTTATTTTCTTCAGGTTTTTTGTGACTCTTTTACTAAAGTGTAAATTCTGTTTTCATAATTTTCTTCCATCAGTGTCATTTCTTTTCCCAATTTTTCCTCTGCCACTCTTATCTCTTTCTTTAACTCTTCCAGGAATTCTTTGGGTTTAAGTCCAATTAGCAGTTTTCTTTGAGGCTTTTCTGGTAGCTGTTTTCACATTGTCTTCTTCTGAGCTTGTGTCTTGGTCTTCCTTGTCACAATATGGTCAAATTCTGATTTTTGTTGCTTCTTGATTTTTCCAGCCTTTTTCTTGACTTTGAACTTTATCTTAAACTTGGGATCTGTTCACCCTAGGGCAAGAAGTCACTGTTCCAAGGTTTAAGGCTTTTTCTTGCTGCTCTTTTCAGAGCTAGTTCAGAGCTAGTTTTTCAGTGTTTCCAGGTGGTGTGATTGGGGAGAATTGCGGTCACTGCTCTCCTGGTCTGTGCTCCAGTCTTTACCCAGAAAGGATGCCTGTTCTCCTGCAGCTACAATTACTAGCACTCTTCTTGGCCCTGGAACTGTGACCAGGTTCCCTGCTTTCCTGTGACTGCAGACATGAGTGCTCCTCTGTGGTAACAGACCCCAGAGGCAGGAGGCTATGAAAAATTTGGAGGCTTGAGCTAACTCTCAATTCAGTGTGGTACAGAGTAATTTGGTGCCAGAGGGCTTTTCTTCAAAACCCATTTCCAGTACTAACAATATGTATGACTCAAGAAAAATCATTTAGTGCTTGCTTCAGCAGCACATATACTAAAATTGGAACGATACAGAGAAGATTAGCATGGCCCCTGCGCAAGGATGACATGCAAATTCGTGAAGCGTTCCATATTTTTACAAACACTTTCGAAAAGGGATAGGGTCAAGGGAGAAAATTCAATAAAGGGGGATAGGTTAGGAAGAAGCAAAATATAGTTAGTCTTTCACAACATGAGTATTATGGAAGGGTTATACATAATGATACGCATGTGGCTCATGTTGAATTGCTTGACTTCTTAGGGAGGGTGGATGGGAAGGGAAGAGGGGAGAGAATTTGGAACTCAAGGTTTTAAAAAAAAT
>JAQQSZ010011322.1:0-12285 GCA_028646595.1 Phalanger gymnotis | reverse complement strand
CTTCTTGCTAGCTTGATAAAATACAGCCGTGAGCTGAATAAAGTGCTTTTTGCCAGCCACAGCTGTCTGTCTCTTGCTTCTTCTCTCTCACCTTTTCTTTTTCAGGCTGGGTCCTCCTCGAACCCCACGTTAACTGGCCCTGGTGGACAGGGCAGAATATGAAGGTATAGTATCTAAAAAAATAAAATCAAATTAAGGGATGAGAGAGGAATATATTGAGAGAAGGAGAAAGGGAGAGATAAAATGGCGTAAATTATCTCACATAAAAGTGGCAAGAAAAAGCAGTTCTGTAGGAAAGGAAGAGGGGGCAGGTGAGGGGGAATGAGTGAATCTTGCTCTCATAGGACTTGACCTGAGGAGGGAATAACATACACACTCAATTGGGTATTCTACCCCACAGGAAAGAAGGAGGAAGGAGATAAAAAAGGGAGGGGATGATAGAAGGGAGGGTAGATAGGGGGAGGAGGTAATCAAAAGCAAACACTTTCAAAAAGGAACAGGGTCAAGGGAGAAAACTGAATAAAGGGGGATAGGATAGGAAGGAGCAAAATATAGTTAGTCTTCACAACATGAGTGTTGTGGAAGGGTTTTGCATAATGATACACATGTAACCCATGTTGAATTGCTTGCCTTCTAAGGGAGGTGGGGTGGGAAGGGAAGAGGGGAGAGAATTTGGAACTCAAGGTTTTAGTAAAACAGATGTTCAAAAAAAAGTTGTTTTTGCATGCAACTGGGAAATAAGATACACAGGCAATGGGGCATAGAAATCTATCTTGCCCTACAAGAAAGTAAGGGGAAAAGGGATGCGGGTGAGTGGAGTGATAGAAGGGAGGGCTGACTGGGAAACAGGGCAATCAGAATATATGCCATCTTGGAGTGGGGGGGGAGGGTAGAAATGGGGAGAAAATTTGTAATTCAAAATCTTGTGGAAATCAATGCTGAAAACTAAAAATATTAAATAAATAAATAGTTTAAAATAATTTAAAAAGATTGATTTGTTCAAGGTCAAAAAGTACTGCGTCAGAAGTTCAGGTAATCTGACTCTAGGAGATGTCTACATATGTACATATTAAGTATATATACACACAGAGACATATACATGTGCATAAACATGTTGACTGATATGTATATATGTTTATGTATATACATGTAAATCACACACACATTCATGAAAGCGGAAGTTAAAATATGCACTCATATGTCTCCTATAAGTTGGGACATAGGCAGCTGCATTTTAAACTATCTCTAGTCCTCTCTGTTTCTACTAGTCTCCCTCTGCATATGTATTCTTTCTTTTGAGTTTTCAACCCCCCCCTCCCGCCCTTGGCAGTGCACTGCTGATCAGAATCATGAGTAGTCTGGACACTTAAATCAGCTTTAAAAGAAGAGAATGCCTGTTTTAAGCTAAACCAAAGAAATGAAAATCGAGCTTAAAATAAGGTCCACGGGTTTGAGTTCTTTCTCTACCACTTATTGGCTGTATGGCTTTGGCTATGATGGTCTTAGTTCTCCCACTTCTTTGATGTGACACTTGCACTACTTACCTCCTATGGGTTTTATGAGAATCAAATGAGATGATGAATGCCTTGGCAAACGGCAAGCTAGAAATTCACCGCAGGAATGTAAGCTGGACCAAGGTCATAAGACCAACAAGAAAGAAAAGGAAACATTTTCTTTAATTCTCACAATCTCCCAAATTTCTCTAAAATTAGAATTATATACAAAATATAAAATAATATTGGTGCTTTCTACTGTCTAGGAAGGACACCAAGAACCTTAAGAGAAGAATTCAATAAACTAACAATGGAGATGGCTCATCACTAACCCTTAACTTGCTCACTCATGACCTCCCTCCCAAGCCTCTCACCATCTAGGTAGAGCTGCTCCAGTAGATCCAGCAGCTTGAGTTTCTACCACTCACCTCTCCAGCTGAATAGAAAAAAAAAATAGTTTAAAGTCTGTTTGGGCTGAGACCGCAGTGTGACAGGACCATGTTCAGCAATTAAGTGCTCTCAGAGAACTGAAGAACAGAGAAAATCAGGGTGTATTAGTGCAAGCATGCATGTGTGTACATGTATGGCTGAGCAGTACTCCACAAAGCCTGAGGGAAAAAGCCCAGAATCTAGCTGGGACCAGTTCTGCTCTCCCAGAAGTCAGTTAGGCAGAGAATGAGGCCAATGAAACACGATTTGCCCAGAGTAGAGGGAGACTCAGACTACATTATAGTCCAGCCACCAGGGAAACTACAATCCATAAGGAGGAAGAAAATGAAGGATAGTGGGGGAGGGGAAGCTAAAATTAAAATCTCAGGAAGAAGAAAATTCAGTTAAAGACTTTGAGCATAAGCTGATAAATCAACAGGGAAGATATTAATAACAAAAGAGAATATGGCCTGCAAATCATCTGAAAGAGTTCAAGCATCTAGAATAAATATTGCAAAACAAAGGAAAATTAATTAACATTTGATTAAAAAGAGAAACCAGTGGACTCCCAAGAGAGCATGAAACCACAGCAGGATATTCCCAAGTAGTTTAAAAGAAATAATTGCAAAAGCAGAATTTATGTCTTACACAACAGGAAAAAACAATCAGAGGAATAGAAAAACTTGAATCTATGGTGGCAAGTCTCACTAAAGAAACAAGAAGATAACTGGGAATGCAAATATTCAGAACTAAAGGCCAACATAGAAGAAGAGAAACAAAAAGCAATGACATTAAAATAAAACATGATATCCAAGCAAGTAAAACATATTGATCTCTAAGATGGGATGTAAAGTGACAACTTACGGATAATGTCTCTCAGAAGAATATGGCAAAAAATTTATATACTATAGTGCTATAAATAATATGGAGAAAACTTCCCAGAATCTATGAGCGTAGAAAACACAGTGCCATATGAAAGAATCCACAGATCGCTTCCAGAAAAAATAAAACAAAACCCCTAGACTGCAAACTCTAAAACACACAGAGGTTAAATTTAATAATTCTAATGACAAACAATAAATTCTGCAACCCAGAAGACCTTCAAATATGAAAGAAAGAAATTTAAAATAACACAAAACTATTCTGTACCCACAAGAAACTGTAGGAAAAAATATAATGTGTTCCAAAGTGCAAAGAAGCTCAATAAACAACCTAAGGTGACATACCCTCCAAATCTGAGCCTAATCATTAATGAAAAAAATAGATATCCAATAAAAAATGAGCATCAAAAGAAAATCTAAACAGCAAAAGAAGCTCCAACTATCCTATGGGAAAACTTGCACATGACCTGGGACCATCCTGGTACTATGCCTTCTTTCTTCTGTTTATATATAATACCTGACCTGTACTGGGGTTGGTGCGGGGGTCCATGATGCTACTTTGCCCTGCTGCCACCCAGGATGACAGGTCTCTTGTGAGTAAACTCCCTCAATTAACCTAATTAACCCTAATAAAACCTATTAATAACCAAGCTGGTATTAGCCCCTCTTTTTGGCATCTCTACAATTGGCTATGCTACTCTACTCTACAATTGGCATAATTAGGGCAGAACAGATCTGCCCCCTTAGAAGAGTCCTTTAAGAGACTTCTTTCTAAAACTCCACAAAGCAACAAAAAGAAGAGATGGTAGATAAACAGGACTGAAACTTCATGGACTAAACCTCACAACACCCTAAGGAGTAGTTGAATCAATGTTTTTGTAGGACTAAATTATAGAAAAGAAGAGTACATGAAAAAGTAGAGGGGAAGAGGAAGATGAAGAACATATGAAACACCCTAAACAAGTCAAGAGTTAACAATGAGGAGTAAATGTAAAAAGGGGTAAAAAGAACTCCTATAGTCCCTCAGGAAGAAGAGAGCCTGCAGAACAGGTAGAGGCAAAAGAAGGAACTGAAATAAAAGGAAAGAAAGTGAGAAATCTTGTTTCAGTGGCGGGAGGGGAAACCACCAATGATAGCTCCCAAGGGCTAAAAGATATTCTATAAAGGGAGATGGGGACATCTCAAGGGGTATAATCTGTAAGATTCAGTGCTTAGAGACCATTCATCCTAAACCTCAGGAACAGGGGATATTAGAGCTCCTGGGGGCAAATGCTATCCAGAAGAGTTAGGAGGGCATGGAGAGACAGAATAGGACCCACAGAGCAGACAGAAGAGCAAATGTGGGGAGGAGGAGCAACTAATGACCATAGGAAGGATAAAAGTTAATAATGAATTTCACAGTCATGGACATGGGAAAATTCCTGCAATGAGGAAATATCCTATCACATTGCAGGAACTGCTATTTATAAAAATGAGAGGCAAAATGAAAAGGAGGTTAGATCTATAAGACATTAATAGAGAAACTACAGTCAGTGCTCAACATTTGCAAGTTTAACTTTCCTGACTTGAAGCATTCACATGATTTTATTAGAACCCTCATTTTCATTTTCTTGTTGACAACCAGACACATTTGAGGCTATGCGCAATAGAGAAAAAAAATGAGAGGCGAGATGTGCTCAAGTTAGTAGAGTAGCTGGTATCCTGCTAGGTGCTTCACTGGTCTTGTTCACCCTACCACTATAAAGTGCACCCTGTGCATTCATTACATATTTTCATCATTTGCTTTTAAAATTCAAGTTTTGAGTTGCAATTATGCCCCCAAAGAAGAGTGCAGGGCCTTTGGGCTCTAAGCCCAAGTTTGCAAAGCCAGTGATTCACCCTAGTGAAGAAATAAAAGTGTTAGATAAACTTCATGCTGGAATGTCTGTAACAAGTTTGGTGTTAATAAATCAACTATTCCTCACATCCACACAAAGGAGGAAAGTATTACATAAAAGTGTTTGTGAATCTGCTCTAGAAAGTGCTAAAGCAATCTCTCATGAGCTTTATGAGAGTACTGAAAATATGGAAAAGCAACTAAGTTTGTGGGTCAATGAGATGGTGGTCACCCCACGTGGTGCCAAGTGACAATCCCCACCCCTCCAGTCCTCCACAGGCCAGGCAGAGCCACTTCGAGAGGGAGTTCAGAGCTCAAACCAACCACAGAATCAAGAGATGTCAACTAGCCCCTCTCCCTTACTTATCTTATGATTCCTCTGACATCACTGCCCTTTTCCCTCCCCATCCTGTCCCCTGCATTTCATGGGTCAATTATGGTTACTGCAATAGAAAAGTCATAATCAGAATTTTGTTATAAAGAATTATATATTTTCAGCAATCTCTAAGTGAAATTATAGGTTTTGTTGGTCAGGGGAACCTAACCCCCTTATTTCCCATAGGTTCAATCTATCAACATTTGTGTTTTTTTACTTTTGTGTAGTTTTCAGGAACATTAACCCCGCAAAAATTGAGGATTGACTATATTTAGAATAGAGAACCTAAAATAAAGACCTTAGAAACTTTAATTCAGAGGGATGCAGAGACCAAAGAGAGAAAGAATCATTGTAAGAGACATAAATCAAAGAAAGGGAAGATAAATAATGAAAAGAATAAAAGAGGTACTTTTTTTTAAGAAAGTGGTACAGAAAAACATTTTAAGCTAATTTTAAAAATAAGTGGAAGAGGTATAGAGGAAGGGAACTTTTACTTTACTACTTAACTGAGAGGTAAAAGAAAAAACTGTAGAACTAAATAAAAGGAGGAAAGAAATTAAGAACTAAAAAGTTAAGCTCTATTCTAAAAATAAGGAAAGAGATAACAAACTGGAAAAAGGGAGGGTTAAGGGTGAGGGGAAATCGGCTCATGAGAATAAGGTATTCCTAAAATCAACATCAAATCCACAAGTATTAAGTGCTTGCCATGTGCCAGGCACTGTGATAAATTATGGGAATGCAAATACAAGGAGAAAGAAAAACAGTTTCTGCCTTCAAAGAGCTTGCATTCTAGTGAGGGAAAACAACACACTAAAGGAAGCTGAAATGTGAGTTTGGATCCTATGGAAGTAAAGATCCTATGGAAAGATCCTATGGAAGTAAAAATCTAAAAAGTCAAGAGTATAGACTAGAGAGGAATGAAGACATAAACAACCTGGGCATTCTCCTTAAGTCTTTTGAGTTTGGGGAGAAATACTATAAAGCTCTTTGTTTCTCCTAGCTCCTGACATACAACCAACATTCAGTCATGCAAATGTTGTCAAGTCTCTGAAAAGCCTTCAGAAGACACTAGAAACACAGGAGAAGGAGCAAAATGGTTCCAGCTATTGATGTTCTTCTGGCCTTTGAAAGTATACCGAATCCTCATACATAATTGTGTTCAGTTCAGGTGTCACAGTTTAAGGAGTATTCACAAACTAGCTGGAGCACATCCAGAGAAAGAACAAAATGGTGGAAAGACTTCCGATAACACAGTGTGAGTATCAACTCGAAGGCACTTAGCCTGAATACTTAGTGATACTTAGCTTGAAAAAGGACATAATAGCTGTATTTGAGTATACAAAGAACTGCTAGGTTGGTGAGGAATTAGTTATGCTATGCTTAGCCTTAGAGAGTAGAAAAAAAATTAAAGCGATAAAATACTAACAATCAAAATCTATAAAAACTTGATAAACCAATACTAAAAATCAAAATCTATAGAAACTTGACTAATTGGATATCTGGCACCCCCCAGAGAGTGGTATCACCTGCTTTGGGAACCTCCACAAAACAGTGTCTTCTCCAAGCCTCAGGGATCCAAGATTATTTTCAAAGACTTCTAAGTAGCAGAATCCTAATGGAGATTCCAAATAACCTTTATAAATTCACAGCTTATGTACACCTAACCCATTTGCCCTCCTTTGAAAAGCTCATTAAAAGCTAATACACAAATTTTTAAAGCATATGAACAATTTTCAAAAGATACACAAACTGTAACAATCGCAAGAAAATCTGTTTATAATTACTACTATGAAAAATATAAATGAAAATAACTTTGAGTTATCACCTCATGCCTAGCAAATCAGCAATAAAAAATAGTTTTTGTTTTTAAATATGAACAGAGGCGTGGAGTAGTGGATAGAAAGCTGGCCTCAGCACTAAAAGACAGGGGTTCAATTCCTGACTTTGACAGTTTTTGGTTGTTTGACCCTGGCCAATCATTTCACTTCTCTGTTCTCAAGGTAACTCTTTAAGAATAGAAGTTGGAGAGAAGACAAATTAATACATGGGCTGGTAGGGAGAATTTCCTTAACTAGGAATTCCTCATACCAATAAAGTCACTGGCACAATACCTGAAGATAGGTCCTATCCCCATCTTTAGAAAATTAGAAAATTCTCTTAAATGAGCTATAGATAGACAAACCACTATTATACCTATGAAAGGGCCCGACTGCTTGTCAGTATCTTAACACAGTCATGACAAGGATGCTGGAGTTATAATCCACTTCTTGCTGCCATGATGGACCAATCTACATTTCATAAGAGAAATTAGTACCAAATATAATCTTTACAAATATTTCCTCTCAGAGGTTGTAGCAGCAATTTAGATTTGAAAATCTTTCCCACTCATTAATAGGCCATGTGACCTGTTTATGTCACAGGAAGCCTGAATCACATGTGGTGGGAGGAGCTTCCTAAAAAGAAAAGGAAGTTATGTCACAGGAAATGATGAGAGAGAGAGCAGTTATGGCTGCTAATGGCTGCTAATAGCTGCCCTTGTGATATTTAGAGCTGAACAGGCTGATTTAGTAGTACTGTGAGTTTGTTTTTGGGAAGAATCCAGCAGGAGGTTGGAGAGGTTTTGAGATGGCAAGGCTCCATGTTGTGATATTGTGTATTGAATGTTTCACTGCTCTGATAGATTGGATAAATGGCTTGTGGGATATGGTTCTCCAGTGTCTGAAGAAATGGTTTACTTCTTCTACCTTCTATATGGAGAGTCTCATATACTTTGTGATACAGAACCACACAGGCGTTTTGACAATTATCATCTACGTTGTTATTATTGCCTTATTGATACATTATTTGGTGTCACGAACAGGATCACAAGGTATAACATCTCTGTTTAGAGGTAGAAGGGTTTTAGAGGAAGAAATGGTTATCCTAGGATGGGAGGATGTAAGGGAATGATCTAAAGGCACTGGTTTGTGTGAGGACTGGAAACAGAACCTACAGAGCAGAGGACCTAGAGATTTGGAACGATGTCTCAGAGAAGTTACTGTTGAGCCAGGAAAGGAAACGCCAACAGAAGTCTCTAGATGAGGCTGGATTTTACTCACAGCCTATCATATTATATACAAAAGCAGGGACAGATTATTACAAGAGAGAACTCAGACTCAGTTGCTGAAAGGTCTGCTAATTTAAGTGAGAGTGCTTCTTCTATACCATAGCAAGATGGGGAATCTCTGGTGGTAGGACAACAGGAATCTACTAACTCTGCTGTAAATTCAGGTAGAAGGCAGAGGGAGCCAAGGAGGTCAAGAGTGTACCTCAGTTCAGCCCAGGTTGAGTCTAGCAGCCAGTCTGGTTACCATGGTAACACAGGGAGAGAATCTATACAGGAAGATACAACATCAGAAGCTGATGATACTTTGTTGTATGATGCTACTTCTGAGCCACCATTCAATGTTATAGTATCATACCATACCTCTCAAACAGAAGTACACCCCATACAGCGAAGGAGGCAAGAAACACAGGATCATAATACTGTGTTCAGGGAGGTTTTGGAAGATTTTACACAGCAGGAAATCACAGATATCTTGAGTAGGTTCACCCAGAGAATGAATCATTAATATCTTGGATGGTGAGAATCAGTGATGAAAGGGCTGCAGGACTGTCTATAGATACTGTGGATTGTATGAGATTCATAAGTATTAGTCAGAATTCTTTTGTACAGCAAGCTTTTAAGGATTATCATTTGCAAAGAGGTAACCAAACAACCAATCTGTTAATTTTGGCTACAACAGGTTGTAATACAGAATACAGATTCTATGTGGCCTACTGCAGATAGACCCTGGTATTCAATTAGGGACTGTATGAGAAAGTTAGAGGAGGAGATAATGAAGACTGCTATTAAGTTAGGGAATGCTGAAGATTATTATGAAACACCCTTGGGAGTGTCTCATAGGAATTTGATAGTTAAAATGGCACCCTCCCCCCACTTATAAACATGTAATTCTGACTTTGCTAATTGCAAAAGTAGGGAAACCTCTTTCAGAGGTGCTGGATAAGATGTCACAGTTAAATGACTTAGGAGACTAGGGAAAAGATAAATTTCCTCTGCAGAGAAGGGTAAATAGCCAGCAGATTCAGTATTGGAGTGGAGTGATAAGAAGAGAAATGTTTACTGCTCTATTGAAAGCATGGGTAGAATTTAGAAGAATAGATGGTGTTCCAACTAATGAGCTACACAAAATGTACTGACATAAGGGGCTTAGTAGCAAATGGAATAGAGAAGAACTGCCCCTACAAAAATCCTACAGATCTTGATCCCTTGTATCCAAGTGAGTCACGCCTTCAAGGAAACTAGGGAATAGGCTGAGCCCCACCTCAGATTAAAGAAACACACAGACAGGATTACACACCCCATATTAATCTGACTATATATTAGAAAAATGGATCAAATACTACAACTAGGGCATTGGCTGACACTGGGGCAGAAACCAACTTGACTTATGGAAACTCTAATAAATTTAAGCATGGAACTCCTATTACCATCACAGGACTAGAAGGGGCTAAAACATCAGCCAAACAAGTGAAACTGATGGTGAAAACTGGACAATTGCTTAAGAAAGAATATACCGTGGTCATTGTACCTATTCGTGAATACAGCATTGGAATAGATATATTGAAAGGTATGACTGAATTTGCCTGAGGGGAGATATCAATTTGCAGTAAAGAAGATAGGAATTAATACCATTTTAGTGGGAAAAGTAAAGATGGACCCACTTTACCTGAACTTTCTAAAGTAATTACTTTGAAGCACTCTCGTGTGCCAGGTAGGCAAGATGAAGTTGCCAATACTATAAAGGAATGTGGTAAAGCAGGAGTGTTAGTCCCTACAACTACTCAACAGAATAATCCTGTATGGCCAGTACAAAAGTGGAGAATGAGAGTGGATTAAGACAATTTATGAATAAAGTGACTCCTCCCTTGTATGCTGCTGTTCCTGATACTGTTACCTTAATAAGAAGGATCCAGAAATATGATGGGACTTGGTACGCAGTTACTGATTTGGCCAATGCTTTCTTTAAGATCCCAATAGACTCCAAACAATGGGACCAGTTTGCTTTCGGGTGGCAGGGCTGACAATACATTTTTACCCAATTATCACAAGGCTATCTGCATAGCCCAACTATTTGTCAGAGGGCTGTGGCTGAAGTTACCTGGTGTACAGCTTATCCACTACATAGATATTTTGATAAAGGGGTAAAATGTAAAAGAAGTAGAGAAGAATTTGATACTTTTAATTGAGCATATGAAAAGCAAAGGATGGGAAATTACCCCTGCAAAGATTCAAGGACTAGCTCAAACTGTAGTTTTGGGGTATACAATGGAATAAAGGACCATGAGAAATTTTCCCACAAGCTCAACATAAGATTCAAGATTTTCCTATCCCCATTGATAAAAAGGAGGCCCAAAAGCTCACAGGACTGTTTGGATATTGGAGGCACCACATTCCACATCTTGGACAGATTTTGAAATTCTTATATAAAGTTACCAGGGTAAAGTATGAATTTGATTGGGGACTTGAACAGAATAAAGCCTTTGAAGAAGCCAAAGTTGCTATACAATTGACTCTGGATTTATGGCCTATGCAAAGTGGACCAGTGAAATTACAAGTGACTGTACAAGATGACTATGTGAATTGGAGTTTATGGCAGAAACAACAAAGCAGAAAATGTACCCTTAGGATTTTGGTCAAGGAAACTACCTTCATCTGGATTACAATATACACCTTTTGAAAAGGAGTTGTTAGCTACATATTGGGCTTTGGTAGAGACTGAACAACTGACTCTGGGCCATGAAGGGCCTGGAATCCCGACTATGACTTGGGTAATAAGTACCCCAGCATCTCACAGAATTGGACATGTGCAAGAGGCTAGCATAATTAAATGGAAATGGTATATTCAGAATAGATCAAAAACAGGCAAAAATGGAGTTTCTGCTCTACCTGAATTCATCGCAAATATAAACATTGATGGAAATAACAAATCCCCTGAACCAAGGCAACCCTTGGTAAAATGGAATGATGGATATGATGGACTGACTTGAGGAACAGAAGAAACATGCATGGTTTACTGATGGGAGAGAAAAATATTTGGGCCATAAAAGACACTGGAAAGCAGTAGCTTATATAACCCATGTACTACGAGAACTTTGGAAAGTACAGGGATGGGTGGAAGTAGTCAATATGCTGAACTTATGGTAGTACATCAAGCTATTAAAACAGAGTAAGGAGGAGTGTCAGATATTCACTGGTTTGTGGGCAGTAGCTAATGGGTTAGCTACATGGATACCAAAGCAGAAAAATCAAAATTGGGAAATTCATGGTAAATAAGTTTGGGGCAAAGAATTATGGGAAGATATATGAGACATGTCTTTGGTTACTAATTTGTCAGTTTTTCATGTAGATACTTACGTGCCCCTCACTATGCCAGAACATGAGTACAACGCGCATGCTGATCCATTAGCAAAGATTGCTACTGAACAGATTGTCCCTACTCTGACAGCTGATGATCCAGTACTAGCAAAATGGGTCCGCCAAATGGCCAGCCATTTAGTGGTCCAGGCCTGTAGTAGTAATTTAGATTTGAAGATCTTTCCCACCCATTAATAGGCCACATGACCTGCTTACGTCACAGGAAACCTAAGACACATGCGGTGGGAGGAGCTTCCTGACAGGAAAAGGAAGTTGTGTCACAGGAAATGCTGAGAGAGAGCAGTTATGGCTGCTAATGGCTGCCAAAGGCCACCCTCATGATTATTAGAACTGAACAGGCTGACTTAGCTGTACTGATTGTACGTGCCGATTGACTAGCAAATTTTGCTACTGAACATACTGTCCCTACTGTAGTAGGAAGGCAGAATTTATAATCTCAAATATAATCATGTATATGTTTGAATGGTTCAAAATCGCAAGGTATGAGAGATTCTCTAAGGCGAAAACAACAAGAAATTTATTTAGGCCCCACCGCAGCAGAACCTTGAACCAGCCTCCCCATTCCAACATCTTGACAAAAAGACTCCAGGCCCAGAAAGCCCACCTCACAAGAGTAACCAGGAGGCCAAAGAAAAACAAGATAGTATTTAGCCAAATCATTTTCACTGGCCTCACGTTCCTGCTCGCACTTGGGTAAGCCCTGCTTCCGCAGCTTCCTGTCTCCGCAGCTTCTGGCTTCCACAGCTTCT
>JAQQSZ010011321.1:0-12285 GCA_028646595.1 Phalanger gymnotis | reverse complement strand
TTAGGGAGGGTGGATGGGAAGGGAAGAGGGGAGAGAATTTGGAACTCAAGGTTTTAAAAAAATAGATGTTCAAAAGTAAAAAAGGTTTTTTTTTATGCAACTAGAAAATAAGATGCACAGGCAATGGGGCATAGAGATTTGTCTTGCCCTACAAGAAAGGAAGGGAAAGGGGGATGGGAGGGGAATGGGGCGACGGAGGGGAGGGCAGACTGGGGAACAGGGCAACCAGAGTGTACGCCATCTTGGAGTGGGGCGGGGGGAATGGGGAGAAAATTTGTAATTCAAACGCCTGTGAAAATCAATGCTGAAAACCAAACATGTCAAAAATAAATTAAAAATAAATTAAAAAAAAAAAAGAAATTACCCATGCTCTTAAGACCTCGCTGCAAGTGTTTTGGGGAAGCAAGATTTAGACACAAAACTAAATGAGTGCAGCACTTAATGTAACGAAATGATAAATTGTGTGGTTTGGACAAAAAGTATGGAAAGAATTAAGGAAAGGTAAATAATAATTTGAACTGTTTGGCTAGTTTGGAAAGGTTTTGGGGATATAGGAACTAAGTTGAACCTTGACTGATAGAATTTAGCTATGCCCAAAATCATGAGGAAAGGAGTATTTTTAGAATAGAACTTAGAAAGTAATGCTATGAAAGATGGAATGAGAATGGCATATCTGTTAGAGCATGGTGCAGAGGGGAAAAGGCTGGGCTTGAACTCAAAGTACATGATTTAGCAACCTAGCCTGGTCACTTACTACCTGTGTAGCCTTAAAATGAAGAGGTTGGCTTTTAATATCCTTTCTGGCTGTAAATTTATAACAATATGATGTGCTAATGAGAAGAAAATCAGGAGAATAATGGGGATATGTAGCCTCTTAAATACCAAGTCTGGCACCTGGGGCAAATCCAGTTAGAGAGAGTGCAGCAAACAATTGCTCTGATTCAGAGACAGTAATATTGGAAGAAAGGGTTGTCTGTCCTCCAGAGGGTCCAGCCCTGACTCTCATGGCACATCTGACATACCACCCCCATCTTTTCCCTAGCCTCTAGAAATAAGCAAATGCCAAGTGGTGACTGAGGTATTGTAGTTGCCCAGAGTAGAAGCAATGTGGCCTTGTGTTCCCTAGCACAGTGGAATGAAACCTAATATTCTAGCCCTGTGTACTCTAATACTGAGCAGCATTGGGCATTACGTAGTATTCTCTTGGCCTCTTCTGGTTTAACTTAATGTGTCTATGGTAAAAAAAAAATATGCTGCAGAAATTATAATTAATTGAATATTTACTTCCATTCAACAGTATTCTTTACTATGAAAAGTACATGATTTAAGGATGATATTTGGCCTTAGATATTTTATCTATCAACAATTTGATCATTTCTTTTACTGTAAGCTAAAAATCACTGTTCATTCCAGTTACATATCTTTCTCTGTTTGATTTGGAAAGCTAATTCCTATTCTGTCCCCATTTTATTCATCGCCTTTCAATTTTGAGTTGTTTCCTTTCAGAGGATTTCATATCATATACTTTAGTTTGATGAAGAACTAAGATATATACCTTGAAGTACTTTAGAAAGGTATTTAATGTGGTACATATGGTATTTTTGTGGAAGAGTTTGACTGTTAAAATTCAATTTAGGTAAACTTCGCAATATATAAATTTATAATACCTATACTTCAAGTCAATAACAACAACAATAATAATAATACCTAACAATTATGTAGTGCTTACTATGTGCTGGGCACTGTCCTAAGCACTTTACTTATTATTTAATTTGATCTCTCAGTAACCCTGGGAGGTAGGAACTATTTTTATCCCTATTTTACAGATGAGGAAACTAAGGCAAACAGAGGTTAAATGACTTACCCAGAGTCACACAGCTAATTAGTGTCTGAGGCCAGATTTGAACTCAGGCATCTTCTCACATCAGATCCAATGCTCTATCTAGTTCACTGCCCAGCAGCCTCATTACATGTCAAGTTAAAAGCATTCATTAAATTCATTAAATACCTACTGTGTGTGCTAGACATTGTGCTATTTCTTGACAGCTGGAATGCAGCAGCTCTACTCGTTTCTTTTAGAATACTTGCATCATTTTCATAATAATAATTTAGTTGTCTTTCCTTAAAGCATCAGAGGCTTCTGGATATGCTTGATGCAGAGAAGGAACAACTAACAGAAAAACTAAAAGAAGCTCTGACTCAACAGTCTCAAGATCAGAGGGTAAGATTACCAGTGTTATCTATTTGGAAAAAAAAATATGTCTCATTTCTTCAGGTAATAAATCTAATATCTATTGAACCATTTTATGATTTGCAGGAAATAATGGGAAAGTACATGGCAGAAGAAATGCAAAGAAGTAAAGACACATTAGCAACTGCAGCAAAGGTATTGCCATATGTAATAATTGGTTTCTTTATAAGTGAGTGACATTTAAGAAATGTGAATTAATTATTTTGTTATCTGTCTATTGTTATAATAGCTTCATACTAGAAAGAGGATTTTTCCCCTCATTTCTCCCTTATAATTATTTTAATTCAAAAAATATTTAAATGTCTATGTTCAAGGCCCTGTGCCTGCCAAATTCAAAGGAAAAAAAATTTAATGTTCTTTACCTCAAGGACTTTCTACTAGGGTATATAACATGTAAACAGAGAAGGAAATAGAAGATAAGTTGAAGAAGGAGAGTGCCCTAACAACTAGGCTATAAAGAAAAACTTTAGATATAATGTGGCTCCAGAAATAAACCCAGAAGGGAGACTAAAGATTCAAAGATGGATTCAGTTGAATAGCCAGAGTGAAAAAACAGTCATTAGTAGTTCAATGTTAATCCAGAGCCAAGATGGCAGAGAAGGGGCAAGCACTAACGTAGGCTCTCCCTCAGGCCTCTCCAAGTGCCTTTAGGTAATGCCTTATACCTAATTCTGGACCAGCAGAGCCCACAGAAGGAGAGAAGGAGGCAATTTCCAAGCTCAAGGCAGCTTGGAGGATCTATGAGGAAGGTCTGTTGTTCCTGGGTGAGAGTGAAACCCAGTCCAGTAGACCAGGCCCAAACTAATCAGGAGCCGGCCTTGGAAGTGATTGAATCAATGGCAGCAGTGGTGGTTTCTGGACCTGTGAGACCACAGATAGTAAGGGGGTTAGGTAATTGCTAAGAAGGAGATTACGGGGGTCACTTTACTGGCACCAGAAGCAGGACTTGTGTTTGCAAACAAGCATTGCCTATTCTTGGATCATCCTGGGTCTCAGTCCAAGGGCAAGGAGGAGCAGTAGCATACCAAAGATTGCCACAGCAAGGGTGAGGGAACCTTGGTCACAGTTCCTGGGTAGAAATAATGCTTGTGGTCGCTCACTGACCATTGCACAGTATAGGAGAATAGGAAGCACGCCTCTCTACATCATACCAACTTGGAAGAACTGAAAACTTACAGGTCCCCAGAATTGCCTCTGAAAACAGCTACACAAAATAATCTGAAGCTTGGGACAGTGCCACCTCAACTTGAGAAGCAGAGCCCCACTTTAGCTTAGAGGTAAAAGTCAAGAAATAAGCTGAAACAGATAGTAATCATAACTGTGAATGTGAATGGGATGCATTCTCCCATAAAACAGAGGTGGATAGCAAAATGGATTAAAAACCATAATCCTACAAACTGAGGGATGCACATAGGGTAAAGGTAAAAGGCTGGAGCAGAATATATTGTGCTTCAGCTAAAGTAAACAAAAAAAAAGCAGGGGTAGCCATCCTAATCTCAGACAAAGCAAAAGCAAAGATAGATCTAATTAAAAGAGATAAGGAAGGACACTATATGCTGCTAAAAGGCACAATAAACAATGAAGCAATATCATTATTTAACATATATGCACCAAGTAGTATAGCATGCAAATTCTTAGAGGAGAAGTTAAAGGAGTTACAGGAAGAAATAAACAGCAAAACTATACTAGTTTGGGATCTCAAACTCCCCCTCGCTGAACTTGATAAATCTAACCCCAAAATAAGCAAGAAAGAAGTTAAGGAGGTGAATAGAATTTTAAAAAAGGAAGATGTGATAGACCTCTGGAGAAAACTGAATGGGGATAAAAAAGAATATACTTTTTCTCAGCAGTACATGTACTCAAAAATTGACAGTGTACTAGGGTATAAATACCTCACAATCCAGTAAAGAAAGGCAGAAGAAGTCAATGCATCCTTTTCATATCATGATGCAATAAAAATTATTTGTAACAAAAGACCATGGAAAGATAAACTAAAAATTAATTAGAAACTAAACAATCTAATTTAAAGAATGAGTGGGCCAAAGTACAAATCATGGAAACAATTAATAACTCCATTCAAGAGAATGACAATAATGAGACAACATACCAAAACTTATGGGATAAAGCAAAAGCAGTTCTTAGGGGAAGTTTTATATCTCTGAATGCTGAATTGAAAAGGAGTTACAAAAGCTCAATGAAGAAAGTATTTCCTTACAATTTAGCATTGGGCAAGTCAAAGCTAATGACTATATGATACATCAAGAAACAACAAGAAGAAGCTAATGACTACATGATACATCAAGAAAGAACAAAACAAAATCAAAAGAATGAAAAAATAGACGACAACATGAAATATCTCCTTGGACAAACCAGCTGACCTGGGAAATATGTCAAGGAGAGATAATTTAAGAATTATAGGATGACCTGTAACCCATGATAAAAAAAGAGCCTAGACATTGTTTTCAAGAAATTTTCAAGGAAAACTGTCCTGATATTATGGAACCAGAGGGTAAAATAGAAATTGAAAGAATCTACTGATCACCTCTGGAAAGAGATCCTAAAATAAAAACTCCCAGAAATATTATAGCCAAATTCCAGAGCTCCCAGGTGAAGGAGAAAATATTGCAAGTTGGGTAAAAAGGAAAAAAATTCAAATATTGTGGAGCCACGGTCAAGATAACACAAGATTTAGCAGTTTGTGCCTTAAAGGATCTCAGACTCTGGACCTAGCAAAACAGAATATAATCCTTTAGGGGAAAAAATAAATATTCGATGAGATAGAAGACTTTCAAACATTCCTGATGAAAGGAATACTGAATAGAAAATTTGACTTTCAAATGCAAGACTCACAAGAAGCATAAAAAATTAAACAGGAAAGAGAAATCATAGGGGATTCAATAAGGTTAAACTGTTTATATTCCTGTATGGGGAAATGATACTTGTAACTCTGAAAAACTTTCTTATTATGAAGGCAGTTAGAAGGAGTATACATAGACAGAGGGCACAGGTATAAGTTGAATATGATGGGATGATTATGTAAAAAATTAAGATTAAAGAGTGAGAAAGAAGAATGCACTAGAAGGGGAAAATGGAGAAGTAGGATGGGTCAAATTGTCTCACAGAAAAGAGGTCATGAACACAATTTTCATAGTAACTACAGTGATATAAATGGAAAGAACAACAACCATAAAACAAAAAAAAAGAATGTTGCAAAATTACAAAGAATGAGCATGACCTCAAAGAAGAGAGTTGAGGAGATACCTTTACAGAGGTGAGGATCACTGGGTCTGGTACCTTGCATATATTTTTTACTTTTTCACCATTTTTTTGCTAATTTTGTTTTGCTGATTTTTTTCTCTGTGAATTGGAGGAAGGATACTAGAATATATTTTTATTATGTAAAAACAATGCAATATCAATAAAATTTTATTTTTAAAAGATTGCTATCATCTCTCAAAGTTTTTCCGTTGTGAACTATTTTGTACTAGGCTATTGGTCTCTTACCTGAGATTAAAAAGAATTGAGACTAAGGGATTCAGAAATCAAGATGTCCAGAACTTTATGTTTAATTTAGAGATGATACTATAGCATTTAGTGAGTAGAATTCTTATGATGTCACTTTCTCCTCTTCACATGTACAAACTGGTTTTATTATACTTTCTAGTGCCACTGATAATTTATAAGTCTTAATCCATTGAGAGAAGTCTTCATTAATGCCGTTGTATCTTAGAAACCCTGGGAACTGTGTTTAGTATACTTATGGGATGAATATAGATATGATATTACAATGATGATCATAGATGCAATTTTAGTTTTACAAAGCAGGTACACAAAACAAAACTGTCTGTAAACCCAGTAAGAATAAAGAGTAGAGTCTGTGATAATGTTCTAATTCAGTAAATAACTTTCTTCTTCAAATAATCATTGCTTTTAATGCTTTTGCTTTCATTACTGTTTCTAAGATTGAGAAAGAGACAATGAAGGATGCTATTTTAAAAGCAGTAGAAGAAGAAAGAAAAAACTTGGAAAAAGTTCATGCTGAAGAGAAGGAAATATGGAAAGCTGAGTATGATAAAAATCAAGAAAAAGTATCTCAGGCAATCCAAGAAGCTTTACAAGAACAAAGAAAAATAAGTCAGGTCAGTAGATAACTTTGTGGAAATATAGCTTTCTCTTCCTTTCTGTTCTTATTTATTTCAATTTATTTCAATATTATTTTACCGTCGTTTAAAATCACATCAATCAAAATGGTAATTTTTCTGTTCATTCACTCTGTTACATGAATCTTTGTGACCCACAGACCATATAGAGCTCCGGGCCTGGATAGAGTGTCAGACTCCTCTTCCTGAGTTTAAATCTAGCCTCAGACACTTGCTAGCTGTGCAGCCCTGGGCAAGTCACTTAACCCTGTTTACCTCAGTTTCCTCATCTACAAAATGACTTTGAGAAGGAAAGGGCAAACCATTCTAGTATTTTTCCAACAAAACCCCAAAAGGAGGTCACAAAGAGTCAGACACAACTGAAAACAACTGAACAACAACAAACTCAGAAGAGTTGCTTCAAAAGAGAAGCAAGAAGATGAATATAGTGAAGAAAACCCTTTAGTTTCTAACTATAGGGAACCATCAGGTTGAGGCCTTTGCCATGCAAGGAAAGGGGGAGACAATCGAAACCCTGCCTGGGATTTTTAGTGGAAAAAATAAGGGGATTATAAGAGTACACCCTGTGGCATGATGCCCCTTATTTCCAATGTTTAAACTTCTATTATTTAAATGTAAAAGCATGATATAATTTTCATGCTGTAAAAATGGTAGCTAGGCAATACATTTGCCCCCTTTTTGCATATTTTGTAGTTTCTAATCAGTTTCTAACTTTATGATGAACATCGACGAATACATGTTCATCTCTTACTACAAGACAATTAATTGGGTCCATTTTCTTATTAGAATGTATTGCTAAAGAAGTAATTAATTCTGTCTATTTTATGCCAGACTTGACCTAGACCAGGCCTGTGATTCAGATTCAATGGCTAATTTGCACAGAGCTACTTGTAGACCATAAAAGATAATGAAAATAACTTTAATACAATTAAAAGAATACACATTCAAAATTAAAAGGCTACCAAATGCTACCTTACCATAGCAACCAGTCAACTAGGTCAGTAACTTCATGAGGCATATTCTTCAGGCTGTGCAAACTTATGTATAATCCTCTGATACATATCTCTTCAGGTTGGGCCTATTATTCTTTTAAGTATGGTTGGAAATTTAGCATAGTACTAACAAAACTTCCCTGTCCCCTTCTGAACTTTATTCTTAGGTTTTCTGACTTATAATTATTTTTAAATATTTCATTGGTAATCTTTTCTTTCCTTCTTTTTATTCCATCACTATCATTAGTCAAGTCTAACTATTTTAGTCAAGTCATTATTTTAAAGCTTAGAGATAAGAAGAAAATGCAAAAAGCTCTCAAGGAGCTCACAGTCTAATGGGGAAGGCATCATGCAAACAGCTACATACAGTAAACAACATAAATATAGGAGAAATTGGGGATAACCAACAGAGGGAAGATACTAGCATTCAGGGAAATCAGGAAAGGATTTTTGAAGAAGATGGGACTTGAAGGAAGCCAAGAAAACCAGGAGGCAGGGATGAGGAGGGAAACAATTCTAGACATAAAGAACAGCCAGTGAAAACGCAGAGTAGGAAGGTGGAGTGTCATGTTCTAGAAACAGCAAGAAACAGCAAAACTCTGGCTTACAGAGTATTTGGTAAGGAGAGGGAAGGTATGAGAGGAAAATCAAGAAGGAAATAGGTTATGGAGCCCTTTGATCAGCAAACAGAGAAGTTTATATTTGATCAGAAAGGGGATAAGAAGCCATAGGAGTTTATTTAATAGGGGATTGATAACAGGATCATTTCTGTGTTTTAGGAAAATCATTTTGACAGCTGATAAATTGTTTTGGGGAGAGACTTGTAGCAGGAAACCAACCAGGAAGCTATTGCAATAGTGTAGGCATAGAGTGATGAGGACCAAAACCAGAGTGATAGAAGTGTCAGAGAAGAGAGGAGGCATATGTGAGAAAAATGTTAGTACCCTCAAACTCTACTCTCCTTCCCCATAGAAGGCCTCCCTTGTAACAGATAAGTGTAGTAGAGTAAAACAAATTAACTCATTTCCTTTGTCTGAAAATATATGTCTCACCCTGTACTTCTAGTCCATGACTTCTCTGCCAAAAAGTGTGATGAATGATTCATCAGTATTCTTCTGGTGTTATGATTGGTCATTGCACTGACCAGAGTTCCTAAGTCTTTCAACATTGGTTTCCTTTACATTATTATAGTCGTTGTTACTAACTTAGTAATTATTCATTAAAAACTGGACATAAAATTTTGAAGTTTTGCTTATATTTTTACATATAATCCTCTTTTCTGTTCTATGTTATATATTTTAAATATTCATATTTTTCAAATTATCATAAAAAGAAGAAATGTGTATGTGCGTATGTGCATATATATGAACATATATATGTGTATATATATATATATATATATATATGTATTTAATAAAAGAGAAGGACTCAGACAAAAACGTTTTGATTCCAAGTCCTGTGTCTATTCTGACATGCTGAGAAGATGGAAAAAACAAAAATGACTGCAAGATTTTGGGCCCGAGTAATTAGGAAGCTGGTGATGGAAGTAATAGATGTAGGGAAGATAGGAGGAAGAGGTTTAGAGAAAAGAGGATAAGTTTAGTTTTAGATTTACTGTTTTTTAATTAATTGGGACATTGAGGTTGAAATGTGTGATGTGAATTGGAAATACAAGTTTGAATCTAAGGAAAAAGAGGGACCAAGGATACTGATATGAGAGTCATTTCATGTTAAGGTGATAATTTAAGTTGTGGGAATGGATATGATATCTAAGGGCAAAGACTTGTAGGAGGAAAAGAAAAAAAATTGGATAGTGCCTCCTTTCACTTCATCCAAAGTACCTTTAAATAATTTAGCCTTGGAGTCAAACCTCTAATTGAATAAAGTTTTTCTTCCTATAATTCTAATAAATACTGGATTTAGAGTCAAAGGATTTGAGTTCTAATTCCTAGTTTCTGTCTCCAAATGAACACTCCTCCCTCCATGAAATAGAACAAAACAGAGATTATTACCTACCTTTTCTTGAGTCTACTGGTTGAGGGAAATTAACCATATCCAAGTAGTCTATATAGCAACTCTAAGATCCTAGGGAATCTTTCTGGGCAGCCAGACGTACTTAGCAATTGATGGCATCAGACTCCTTTTATAAAGTCAACAAATAACATGTCTTTATACTTATATGTACTTTTTCTGGATCTGATACTCTGAAAAATCAATGACTTCTGAGCATAGCCTAATTCCAGTAGTCCTTGCTTTATGATACTACATAATTGCTCCAACCAAACTCTAGCTAGGCAGTTGGCAGTCTTAAAACAGTAGTGAAATCCCTCAATATTTACTATGTTTGACTTTCTTATATCTCCACACGAAGGCTCTAAAGTATGTACATAGTTTTAAAAATACTTTAATAAGGAAACTATTGTATAAATACAAATTTAATTGCATTAATCTTGTTCACTCACTTTAATCTTTTATGACAGCATCTGATCAAACTTGGCCTTAATCAATTCCTTTATATGATAATTTTTCCTAGTTTATAAAGATTAACTTGGGTTTTTTTAGGATTTGTGTTGCAATAAAAATCAGGTTTTTTTTTGTATCAGATGTGCCTCTTTTGATGGTATAGAAAAAACCCCTCCTATTCCCCTTGGACATCTCACATAAACATTGATATAAATTGGAGATGTTATGGTTGAGGCCTCCCAACTTTGACAAAGATGGATCAGGTATATTCCTTCACCAAGAAAATGTCAGGCATTTTGCAAAACTCAGGAGGATATAAGATATTAGTAAATCCAAATGACTGTTTCTTTTCAGTAGAGTTTTCCAGAGTTTTCTATTTTCAGACATATGCTATCCAGGTGGACACTAGGATTTATACAAGAAATCTTTGTATTCAAAAGAACTTTATAGTCATTGTGTGTATGTGTGTCTGTCTGTCTGCATGTGTGTAGAAATGCTGTTTGAAGTCAGAACCAATCCATTTTGCAACATTTAAATGGGGTACTGATTTAAGTGATTGCAAAGCTTGTCTTGAATTTGAAAAGTAGGGTTGGAGCCTGTGCTCCAACTGAAAATTGCTATGCAGACTTTAAAGCATGCCTTCAGAACTTTGGTATTTCTGAAATGATACTGGTACTAAAGTATTTATTTTAAAGTTCAGTCCAAGCTAATCATATGTGTCCTATGAGGATTATTCAGGTAGAAAAATAGGCATAGTGTAATGATTTTCTAGATGATATGTTGCAAATTTGACTGTGATGTTAAATTATAAATTAGACACAAACATAAATTTTGTATTTGAAGACAACCAAAAGACTTCAAAGAATATTAGACAGGAATCAAGATGATAAAAACTTAAGTTCGAAGTCTAGTATAGTCCTATTGAAGGTATATACCTATTTTCATTGTTTGTTTTTTAATCCGACCTATGATTTCTTTTGTGTAGGGAACTTCCAGTGAGGAATTTCTTCTACCAATGCAGAGAAATAACTTCCCTGCAATTTATAGTTGTAGAAAATTTTGGAGGCATGGTAGCAGAATACTAAGAGATTAAGGGATTTACCTAGTGTTGTCCAATTATTATGTATAAGAAGTGGGACTTGAACCTAAATCTCATTGCCACCAAAACTTGCCCTCTCTCTGCTACTCCACATTGTGTCTCTGTGTTAATTGTATTGGAAAGGGGCAAGAACAAATGGTAACTACTAAATTCCAGTTCTAATCCTATAATTGTTTTCTTTGCCAGACAACCATACATTTTCTTTTTCTCATATTCAGAATCCTAGAATCCGTGATATTCTGTTCAGTTTAATTCACATTTCGTGAAATAAAGCAAAGATCATTGCTTTTAGATAAATGAATTGATAGATGAAAAGTATATATGCTGCTACAGAAACCTTATCCACTTTTTACATATCTTTATTTTCTCCTTTTTCCCCTTTGTTGTTGTGCTTCCTAGATTGATGTCTCAAACAGAACTCATTATCTTTTCCCCAAAGCTCATCCCTCTTCTGAACTTCCCTATTATATATTATAACATGAATGTAATAATATTCCCTATATTATTATATGTTATTACAATATATTATTTTTGTTATTATCCTTCTATTCTGTAAGGTTTAACCTCACTGTCATACTTGACCCTTCCCCCTCACTTACCCCACATATCTAATCAGTAGTCAGAACTTGTTGTTTCTATCTCCACTTTATAGTCTGTTCTCTACTCAGTCATTCAATCAAGAATTTATCATTTCAGACTCCTATAACCTCTTACTTGGACTAGTGTAATAGCCTCCTAATTGGTCTCCGTGCCTCAAGTCTACTCACTCAAATCCATCTTCCACATAGTGCCAAAGTAATTTCTCCTAAAGCTCAGGTCTGTGTCCGAACACACATCCAACCCTAACCCAATAAACTCCTGTGCTTACTCTTACCTCTAGGATGAAATATAAACTGTTTGGCATTAAAAATTCTTTACAACCTAGCATTTCCATACCTTTCCAGTCTTATGTGTAAGCATTATTCACTTTGCAGCACTAAACAGTCCAGTCATACTGACATACTTTCTTGTTCCTCACATGATACTTAATCTCCAATACCCATGCCTTTATACAGTGACTTCATACCTGGAATGTTTTCCCTGTCCCACCCATGTTTTGAGAATTTGGTTTCCTTCAAGACTTAAAGTATTACCTTCTATAAGAAACATTTTCTAGTAGTTTCTTAGCTACTAGTGTTTTCCCTTCTGTAATTAACTTGTATATAATTTGTTGTAGTTTTGGCCAACCAGGAGACACAGTGTATAGGTGCCAGGCCTTGAATTAGGAAGACTCATCTCCCTAAATCCAAATCTGGCCTCAGATACTTACTAGCTGTGTGA
>JAQQSZ010011320.1:0-12285 GCA_028646595.1 Phalanger gymnotis | reverse complement strand
TAGGGCTTTGGGCCTGGGGCTTAGCGTTTAACAGGTGAAAGTACTTTCACCATAAACAAAAGCCAAACTCCTTAAGCACACCCGTTAAACTAAGCCCATTTTGCCTTACTGGCACAATGTCTACCACATGTAATTGGTGTAGGAGCAGTCTACAATGATGGGGTTGACCTTTACACCAGAGGGACAATGTATCTCAGGAGTAAGAGGAATCAGGCGATACCTTCCTGATTGGGTCATGGCATGGTGGTGGCAGTCTGGGATCTGTAGGGGTTTGGGAGTCGGAAAGACTGTGTGAATCTTGGCTTTAATATTAACAATCTCTGTGACTAGGGGCAAATCACTTAATCTTTCTGAGCCACCACTACCTCATTTGTCAATTGGGGATGCTTATAATTACAATTCACAAAGTTGTTGTGAGAGAAGTCCTCAGTATGAATATATGAAAAGGCTTTTATTAAGCTCTTATTATATACCAAGTATAGTGCTAGGTACTGTCTCAGCCTTCGAGGAGGTTACAGATGGCCACCCCCATTGGAAAGTTACAGCAATGGAGAGGAAATGTAGTGTAGTAGATGGAAAAACCCAATCCAAGGTCAATGGCAGAGCTGATTTGATCATGGTTCATGACTTTAGAACTACAGAGAGTTGAGGAGAAAGTGTACGCATGAAGAGGTGGTTGAGGAGCCTGGGGAAGCCAAAGAGGAGGGAATGCAGTTTTAGGAACCAGGCCTTTCCTACAACAGTGTTCTGGGGAGTCACCTATCAGGAGAGTGGGGCCCCAGGATGGAAGCCCTCTAGGGGATGTTCTCTGATGTGGCCTACAAAGTCGTTGGTGAGACAGTTATAGAGGGCTCTGAAGAGGAGGGAATATAGCATCGATAATCAATCAATTATCGTTATCATCTTCAAACCCTGCTGGACATCTTCACCTACAGGAAGGGAAATCTGTCCCATACGTGTCACTTTATCTGCAGGTTGCTACAGCCTGCTCCTGGCCCAGTGGATCCAACACCAAGAGAAAGCAGGTCAGTGATTAGATGCTATGGGCTCTGGCACTCACACCTCCTCAGTATCCCCTGCCCCTGGGGCTCCTCCTTCTCTTTGGTTTGAGAGGGTAGGGGGTGGACACTGGAGTGCTCTTCCAAAATCTTCCAACTCTCTATCATTTCCCACCTGGCTGTAGGACTTCATTATGTTCCAGTGCCAGATACCCTCCATTTCTACTCCCCTCCCTAGGTTAGTAGCTTCTTTTATGTGTTTTTATGTCTCGTCCCTTTAGACCAGGAGCTCACTGAGAGCAAGACATTTTCTTCATGTCCTCAACACTTAGTACAGTGCCTGGCAATAGCAGGCACTTAATAAGTGGTTATCGAGTCTTGTGCACTTGATTAACATTTATGAGGCCTTTTCTATCCCTGTAGGGAACATCTGTGTTAAATGTTGGTATGGCAAAATGTAAAAAACACCAAGTTTCAAATCGGAAGACCTATTTTTGAATCCCAACTTTGTTAGTTAGGGACCTTAAGCAAGGCACAGAACTCCATGATTGGACCTTGGTAAGGTTCCTTCCAACTTCAAATCCTATTATCCCTCTAATAATCATGACATAAAACCAGAATATTGATTTTTTGGGGGGGGGGGCGGGAATCCCTGTAAGAATCCTGACACAAAACCAAAATGTTGATCTTTTAGGAAAAAAATCCCTTAAGATTCTTGCAGGGCAACTCTCAATTCTAATATAAACTTATCCCAGACTTGGGGTAACTGAACCTCCTACACTTTATAGTAACATCTCTGTATGTCTTAGCCAGCTTCTTTAAAAAGGGCCCCCATTATCTGGTTCCTCTGTTTCTGATCGTATTAACCAACATGACCAACAGAACAAAAGGCAGCCAAATATCTCTGCCAGGTTTGTCGTCCTCTTGTGGAATCAGGGATCAGTCAGGAAAACTGGCTTATGTGATGTAACGGAAAGACAACTGACTCAGGAGTCAGAAGACCTGAGTTCAAAGCCTGCCTCGGATGTCTACTAACTCGGGATAAATCACAACTTCAGTTTCCTCATCGATAAAATGAGGACTTGGATTAGTTGGTCTCAAGTTTCTTCCAGGTATCTATGATCTATGATCCTATGAGTCCAAAGCCAAAGGGGGGATGCTGTGGATAAAAGACCATTTAGTCCAACCACTTCTTTTTACAGATGAATGAACTGAGGCAGATAGAGGTTAAGTGACTTGTCCAAGGTCACACAGGTGGCAAAGCTGAAATTTGAACCCAGGTCCTCTGACTCCAGATCCACTTCCCTTCCTACTCTACCATACTTCCTACACTCCTTCCTTCTGCGATATTTCTGGTCCCTTGAAAGCAGACATAGTCTGTTGTTGGGACCACATCCCCATTTTACAGACATACAGCCCTCTCTCTCCAGGATGCACTGCCAACTCCTCCACAGGACTCTTTCTACCATGCCCCTGCACTGGGCGCCTTTCTCTCCATCCCTGTCTCCAACCTGATTTTCAGCTCCTTTTTATGCATTATCTTTCCCTACTAGACTTTAAGCTCCTTGAAAGCAGGGACTGTCTTTTTGCTTCTATTTGTATCCCCAGCACTTAGCACAGTGCCTGGCACACAGTAGGTGCTTAATAAATGTTTGTTGGATGATTCACTGATTGACTTGAGCGCAAAAAATTGTATTTTCAGAGGCTGAGTTCACTTTCCCATAGTCTCGGAGCTAGGATTCCAGTGTCTCTGTGCACTAAACTCCCTTCCAACACCAATATTCTCTGATTCTTTGGAGTTGTAACCCACTAGAACTGCTAAGGTTTAAGTATGTTATCATTACCAGGGTTATTTGTATCTGGCTGGAACAAAGTGCCCTAAACCACAGAAACAAATCTCTAACTGGGCTTTGTCGGGCATCAAAGCAGGAGAGGGCTATTATAGGAGGAATGAGAACCTGAAATTGCTCGCATCCTATGTGGAAAGCTGGCTCCCTGTCACCTCAACGGCTATGAGGGAGATCACCTTAGGACCAAGGAGACTGTAACTAGCACATTTAGCCAAGATAGCAAGTAGATATGATAGGTGCCCTCCAGCTCAGGGTATGGGCAATTTCAAAAATGATTTTGCCTCAAATAGATTTATTTCTGACCTATATGGAAAGAGAATCTATTGATGGTAGAGGAGATTAGGAGAACCAAAAGCACTAAAATAAAAGGAAAAACCTGGATAACTAAATAAGGGGAGGGGGTGTCGTCTTACCTTTCAGGAGCTTCCCTTAATCACACAAATTGGGGGGGGGGGTGCTATGTGAAGGGGAAATTCTGTGCGAATTGAAGTGGTTGCTGTTTAAGTCTTTTGGGATGGAAGCTCTCAGGCTTCATGAGGCTTATCTCTAGTGATGGTGTAGCCCAGTCCTTAACTAAAACACTAGATTAATTATATACAGAAAAACAATAGGAAAAGAGACGTGGGATGGAACCTAGGTATCTTTTATTCCTTGAGTTTTCATGATGCCACTCTCTTTCAGCCAGCAACCCTGAGGGTCTTCTCATCCCAATTTGATTTGTTTTTTTATTCACTGAATAGGCATTACCTTACTCAAAGCAAGAACCTGAAAAGGCCTTAGCCTAAAAAGGTCAGGGTCTCCCATATCCTGGGCCATCTCCAGTTGTCCTGATGAATATCAGGTCACTGGACCCAGATGGCTCTGGAGGAGAAAGTGCGGTCGGTGTCCTTGCACAGCCCTCCCTCAAATCCAAGTCAACTGCAAGTCATGTCATCATTGTATCACGGTCCTCTTCAAGAACAAAGGACAAACACAGCAATTCTTTAGTCTTTCATGATTCCACTCTCTCCTGCTTCTCCTCCTACCTATATGAATGTTCCTTCTTCATCTCTTTCATTGGCTGATTTTAAGGGTCCTTTTAAAGTATGGGTTTCTGCCAAGACTCTTGTGCTTTTTGTCTTTGTATCCCAGCACTTAGTGCAGTGACTGGCACATAGTAGGTCCTTAATACAGCCTATCCATTCCCTTCCTTGGGAATCTTACTCCCCTCAGTTATCATTCTATGCAGATGAGTCTCAAGCTATAGACCCTGCCCCAAATTCCTCGACACCATCCATGTTCACAGTCTCAGTCATCTTTGACTCTTCCCTTTTTTCTCTAATGTCTCAATCCAATTAGTTGCCAAATTCTGTTGAAGCTTATGCATTGGTATGTAAGCTCCTTGAGGACAGGGGGCGGGGTGGTCTTTCTTTCTAAGCATCCTCAACACTTAGCATTGTGTCTGGCACAGAGTAAATACAAAATACAAATAAATACAAAATAAAAAAAGTGTGTTGATTGATCCTACATATCCACCCCCTTCCTCATTATACAGATATCACTCTGGTTTAAGCTCCTATCATCCCTTGCCTGTATTATTGTAACATTCACCTAACTTGTCTTATTGCATCCAGTGTAACCTTAATACAGCTGCCAAAAGTGTTTTGTAATGTTCAGATCTTACCATCTTATTCCCCTACTTAAAAACATCAGAGGGTCCTCATTGCCTATAGTAGAAGCCCAATGTTTGAGGACCTCCACAGTTCAGCTCCACCCTACTCATTTGAGGGAAAGTGGGCAACTACTTCTCAATCACATCCTCCCGTCTCCTGCTTCTTTCCATCTTTGGCTCTAACTTCATCTCATGTTGTGTTAATCCATCTTTTGTCCCAGTGTTCCAGCTCCCATCCTGGGGCCCTGAGCCCATAACTGGTAAGAGCTCTCCACCTCTAGTTTGACCCAAACCATCATGCTAGTCTCTGGGCATCTTTATGCCACATCTCCTCACCAATACCTTTTCCCCAGCCTTGCCTCCTTCAGCTCTCAGAAAAGTAATCATAACAATACTACCAACCTAGGAAATGGCTTGTCAATCAAATGCTCAATGGTTTCATTGGCCATCCCTGAGACTTTCCAAATGAAAACCCTCTTCCGTAGCCACCACGGTTTCCCATGAGTTCTGTCTTCCCCTATCAAACTATAAGCTCCTTGAGGTCAGGGACTATCTTGCCTTTTGCATTCATACCCTTAGAGCTCTTCATAGAGGCTAATATGCAATAAGTATTTAATAAATTGCTTTTTTACTCCTGTGGAAAAGCTATCTCTTTCTTATGGCTGGAATGTAGTATCCACCTCCTCTTGTCTCCACCTACTGAAATCCTTCTCTTACTTCAAGGTTCAAGTGTCAACTCTTCCATGAAGTCTTCTCTTTTTATATCTCCTTTTTTCCTTCCCTTCATTCCATCTCCTGGGGAAAATAATTTTCCTCCTCAAACGTTCCTGGAGCACTTTGTCTCGATATCTCCTTTGCTATTATTATAGTCTATCTCAAATAATTTTTATCTGTGTAATTTTTATCTATTGTTGTAAACTCCATGAAGGTAGAGATGATGCTATTTTTCATTTTCATATCTCCAGTACCTAGTGCAGTGTCTTTGTAGGTGCTTGACAGATGTTTTCTGTGTAAGAGAAAGTTTCTTTTATTTCCCTCTTCCTCAGATAAGCCCAAGTATCCCTGGCATATGGGAAAGAAACAACAACCAATAAACCGGTATTTTGTTTGCTGTGACTCACAAAATCAAACAAATTCTTAAAGAGACACTTCCACCCATAGTCATGATTCTTGGATTCTGAAAACACCTAATTGCAAATCAAGCTCTGTTTCTTAATTGGACATCCCATAAGGATGTAGCTTCATCCCGCCTCGAAACTATAATTGTATCCTCTCCCCCTCAAAGCATACCATCATTGGCTCCTGAATAAATCCTTTAACAGTGGCACAGAAATACAGACAGGGAGTTACCAGCACCACTGTCCTAAAGATAACATCAAGCAAAGAGGCGATAGACTCGAGATGCAGAATGAGACATACGTTTTTGGACGTGGCTGATGTGGGAATCAGTTTTGCTTGACTATGCATATACTATGCATATCTATTACATGACTTTTCTTTATCTTCCTTTTTTGAATTTTTTTTTGTGGGGAAATGGGAGGGAGAGAAAATAAATGCTTACTTTTGAAAACACAAAAAATAAAATGCAAAAACTTCATAGGCAAAATACATAAGACTAAGGAAATTGTAAACTGTTGAAAACTGGAGTGCAGGCATTCAGCCTTTCTCATTTCAGTATCTGCATCCGTGCTCAGCACAATCTTATACATAACAGGTACTCAATAAATATTTGTTAAATTGAATTAATTCAGTGTAAAAAGATTTCTAGGTGACCTGCAATTCAAGATGATGAAAATTAGTATGTATCTTAATTTGCTGAATACTAATTCCTCTAGCTACTTAGGTTATTCAGCAGTAGCTCTACTTGAGAAATTGGTCAAGAGGAGAATATGAAGGAGTTTCTTATTTTCAGGCATTTCAGAAGTTAGGACGGACTCCATCAACAGCCTCTGTCCTACCTCTGGAAAGCTAGGTGGTCATGGATTCTAATAGGCTGTGTCAATAAGACATCAGGTGCTGGCAGGTTCTATCAAGCTAGGAAGGCTTTCGGTGAGGGTTTGGGAACTGATTATGTCTGGGGTCCAAGGCCCAATCAGCTTTGTTAAGACCATGAAAGTTCCTTACCAACAAGCTAGGTGATCATTCTTTTTTTCAGGCCACAGCAGCTCATCAAGACCGTTTACTGAGAGTCATGTGTGGGAAGCAGTGCCCATACCTTTGAAATCTGAGTATTGAAGTGAGTTAATGAGAAGAGCTGAAGGACACAGGAATACAATCAAGTTTCTAGCGTGGTTCTTTGGGTACCAAAGGCCATGCATGGCTGGCTATGACGTCAACACCAAAGTAGCCATTTGAAAATTTTATTCCCTGTACGAAAGATTGTCCATAACACAATACCCAAGGAACAAGGCAGGTGAGTTTAATGGTAGCAATCATGATGAGATTCTGTCTTCAGGCACACTTGGCAACCAGTCATACTCCGAAGCAGTGGCTGGATTCTGGGGATCATAGATTTAGGGCCAACAGATACCTTAGGGGTCATCTACTTGAACTCCTTCATTTTACAGATGAAGAGACTGAGGTTCAAAGAATTTAAATGACTCATTCAGCATCTCATCCGTAGTAGCAGAGATAAGATTTGAACCCAGGCCTTCTGGACTCCAATCTTGACTCTTGATCAATGACCATGTTTCCTCTCTAACAAGCGACAAGCAAACAGCCCTAAAGTAGTAAGAGCAGCAACTTACCAAAAATACCAGAGCCTCTGTATGGACAGAGCCCGCACACAGCATCTTGACCCACAGCAGTCTTCATAGGAGCGGCATCTGCAGAAGAGAAGGACAAAAGAAACAATTGAGAGGGTCGGTCAATTATTTCAAACAAAAAGTAGCAGCTATTTTGGAATTGGCATTGGGGCAGGAAACAATGGGGAAATGCATTTCCAAGCCTATTTGCCTTTAAATGCAACTGATTAAATAAGAAACACCATTGAATGTGACCTATGTGGCTAACACTGTCTCTGATGTAATTAGATCCTCTGACAATAGCAGGGTTGAATATGTCATCACAGACTCAGAGACCAAACCGTAAGCTGTTGCCATGGCCACATGGGGCATAGCTGGTTTCCTGCTTGGCAAACAGGAGGATTGCTAGGGAACCTGAAACCTGCTGGCTTCTGCTCTCACCTCTGTCTCTGTCTCCTGTCTCTCTGTTTCTCTGTCTCTGTCTGTCACACACACACACACACACACACACACACACACACACACACACACCCCTTCAGTGGTGGCTGGATTCACCAACAGCTGTAAATAAACACCTTTGGAATCCTCTTTGGGAATAAAACGTTCCAGTCTGGATAAGGTATCGAGACGGTCCTTTGTCACACCGTGGTGGCTTTCAGTATAGCAGGGCAGAACTACTCTCAAAGGGAGGTATGCTTGTTTGGAGGCTATGAGCTGACTGCAAATGGAAGCCACCAATGATTGAGGGCAGAGAAGGTGACAGCAACAAAGAAAAGACCTAAGATAGGCTCTGCCCCATTTCACTCTGGGAATATAACAGCCCATTACAACAAGCTCCAGACTTGATGTACACCAGAAACATGGCCCCAAACCAGCACAAATGTTGATGGATTCTACTTTCAGACAGTCTTCTCCTAAAAAACCCTTCCACCAAAAATAGCCCCTCAACTTCCAAGCAGAAGAACATTTTGTCCTTCCTGAGACTCAGGCTTTACTTTTTAAAAAGGGACAAGATGTGGACACCCAAGGCGGCTGTTCTACTTTTCCTGTCAGAGATGTCTGCATTGCAACAGAGTGGGGCCCAAATTTAACAGTGAAGGAAGGGGAAAATGTGGATTCCAGATTTTATTAAGTGACTTAAGTGATGGCAATCTAGGTTGATGCCAATTCTTTTTTTAAAATAAAAAAGTATGGTAAGAGGTAGGGGGAGGGATAGGGAAAAGCCTTCAGTTATATGGGAAAAATGGAAACATACTTTGCACAATACTCTTGAGTTTGCTGTGAACAAAGAGGGCCGCTAATGACATCAATTCATGTATTAACTAGGAAAGACCAAATGCCACTTTCTATCCAAGCAAACACTACACACATAATGAAGGATATGTGGATATAATAGGCAGGACAAATAAATAACAGAAAAAGTTATAAGAAAGTTGGAAAAGAACAAGACTGGGAGGCTGTGTGGTTTAATGCATATATAGAACAGCATCCTGAGACTCTGAAGACCAGCAATGCCACTAACTTGCTGTGTGTCCTCAGGCTACTCTCTAGAGCCATCTGGGCCTCAGTTCCCATGTTTGTAAATTGAAGGGACTGAACTCTATATAATAGGTTCCATCTAGCTATAAATCTATGATTCTATGATCTCTAAGGCACCCTTGAGCTCCAATGTCTAATGAGATGGTTAGAAAAAAGCAATTAAGTTTCTATATATTTGTATATAAGATAAAGTTTCTATACACTTAATATAGTCTGTATACTTTATATACAGTTTCTATATACTTTATATGCTATAAAAAGCATCTGATATGATAGTGGAAAGTACCACTTTAAAGGTTTTCCTTCAAAAAGGATGCAACATATAAAAATCATATAAGATTCCTTGAAGCACATAATAGAGACAACTTTCCTCTGATAATGAATATGAGGTAAGTCATAAAACAGAGAGTCAAATACTCAAAAATCTCTGACATATGGAGGATGTGAACTGAGTCCAACTGAGAACAGGAGTCCTTCCAAATGGTGAAGTACTCCAAAAGCTTGTTTGTAGATGATGTCAAGGCCTAGAACAATACAAAGCCTCTTAAAAGGAGATCCATACTCCCTCAAAAAAATTTGACCTAACTATCCACACAGAAAAAACCAAGTGGATGAAGAGTGCCTATCACAGTAGAATATACGAAGAAACAATGAAACTAGAGATGTGATCTATTCACTCTTGAAATTCAATCTTGAAATGGTATTTGGGCATCCCCACTAGGCTAGGGAGAGTGGTGAAGACAAAGCTCCAATAGGTAAATGCCATGTGATATTCATGAGTTTGGAATGCTGAGAGAATCTGACAATAGAACCCTGCTCCTTGCCAGATGGCATCAGATCCCTTCTTTCAATTGCATTTCCTTTCAGACTTGTATATTTGTATATAGCAGCTAGGTGGTGTGGTAGATAGAGCTCCAGGCCTGGAGTCAGAAAGACTTACCTTTCTAAGTTCAAATCTGGTCTCAGACACTTACTAGCTGTGTGATCTTGGGTGAGTCATTTAACCCTGTTTTTCTCAGTTTCCTCATGTGTAAAATGAGCTGGAGGAGGAAATGGCAAACCACTCCAGTATCTTTGCGAAGAAAACCCCAAATGGGGTCACAAAGAATTGGACATGACTGAAAAATGACTGAATTACAACAACTGAAATATTTGTACATGCATATATATATGCATCCGTGAATATAATGTGCATATATTGTTTCCCCTGATAAAATGTAAGTCCTTTGAAGGCAGGGACTGGTTTAACTTTTATCTCTGTATCTCTAGTGCTTAGCACAGTGCCTGGCATACAGCAGGTACTTAATAAATGCTTTTTGATTGATCTCCACTCTCCAACTTCAATTTTTCAAGAAGCAGGGAACACTTGTTGGGATAAAATCACTATAATTAGCAATATTTTGGGTCTTTGGGTAGGGTAGTGTAGGATGGGGTGAATATTTTTTTTTATTGTTTCTAGCTCTTAGAATGTAACCCAGTAGTTACCTCTGCTGAATGTTAGTAATGAAAGGTCTAATTTCAATATGTATATAGATAAAACTAATTCCATTAATGAAAAAAAAATTAGGACAACCAATCATACAGGCTCCCAGTCAGTTTCCTGGAAACAAAGGCATAAAGGGGCAGTTGGCCAAACAACCTTCTTGTAAGGTTTGGGTTTTAAGGTGGAGTTTAGCTTTTAGGATGATGGATTGAGAGCTGAATGGGGGGCTTGGAGGCCATCTAGCCCAATCCCCTTATCTTATAGCAAAGACAAATAAGATGCAGAGAAGAGAAGGGACTTGCCTCAGATTTGGGCCAATGTCCCCTACCTCCAAATCCAAGACCCTAGCCGTAGCACCCCACTACTCTTCTCCTGCTTATAGTACATTAATGATGTAATTGTGACATGGTCCCACTGGCTGGAGTAATGAATCCGTTTATAAAATGTGGTCTGCCAGAAGGTTTTGAAGGTATGTTCAGAGTTTCTCACCTGAATTATCTGATGGAAGGTCTCCATGTTTCCCCTTGTTTTGCCATTGGAAGCTGACGCCCAAACTTATAGGATCACAGAGTTGGAAGGGCCCTCAGAAACTATGTGGTCCAACCACTTCATTTTATAGAGGGAGAAACTGAGGCCTATAGAGGGGTAAGTGACTTACCCATCTGGTAAATGTTTGAGACTGTATTTGGACTCAGGTCTTCCTGACTCTAGGCCCTCTGCTCTACCCACTGTTCCACCTAACTGCTGAAATAATCCCTATGCCTACTTTGGAGAAGATAATAAGTATATGCATATAAGTATGTATGGAATTAATATAAAGAGATTAAATCTCAAATTTAGTAAAGAGGAAGCAAAACAGGAGTGTCTTGAGAACCCAACTTGATTAACAGCGTCATATGCAATAGATATGTTGAGAAGGAGGAGATGAGAAAGACCATCAGGTTTGGCATTGAAAAGATCTTAGTAACTGAAGAGAACAATTTCAGTTGAGTGATAAGGTCTTTAAAAGCCAGATTGCAAAGGACTGAAGAGGAAGTGGAGGCAGTGAATGCAGACAGTTTTTCCCAAGGAGTTTGGCTGAGAAATGGAGTAAAGACATTGGAGGATGGTGTGAGGGGATGGTAGGACCAATACAAAATTTATTAAGGGTGGGGGAGACTTGGGCACATTTGAAGGCAGTAGGGAAAGAACCAAGAAATAAGATAAGAGAGGTTGGAGATTCCAGACAGATCATGCCAGTGGCTAGCATACCAACAATACACAAGAAGAGGAAGACCAGATCCTTTGTAACTAATTCTATTGGGAAACCTCGAGGAAAAATATTGATTGCTCAGCAAATCATTCCAAAGAATATCCTCTTGCAAAGCTCCAAGAAAATTTTAGGCAAGTTCAACATATTTCACACGCATTGAGACATGTACTTCAAGGATATTTCTTACACTATGGAATAACTTCTTCCTAGAGAGCATCAAGAAATAATTCTGAGGGGGCGGAGCCAAGATGACTTGCTTGAGATCCCTGCCAGGTCCCTCCAAAAACCTATAAAAAATGGCTCTGAACAAATTCTAGAACTGCAGAACCCACAAAATAGCAGAGGGAAGCAGGGATCCAGCCCAGGACAGCCTGGATGGTCACTGGATGAGGTCTATCGCGCACGGCAAGACCAACCAGACCAGGAGCCGGGTGGAACAAGCCCTAGTGCCCTGAATCAGTGAGCTGTGGCAGTTACCAGACTTCTCAACCCACAAACACCAAAGACAACAGAGAAGGTTAGTGGGAAAAGCTGTGGGGAACAGAGTGAAAAGAGTTTGCAGTTCAGCCACCGTCCAGGGGCAGCAGAGGGAGGTGCAGTTACAGAACTACAGCTGCAGTTACTTCCAGCCCCAGGCCCACCTGGTGGGAGGAATTAAGTGGTGGATCAGAGCAGGAGTGAAGAGCCTGCTTAAGATTTTCATCAGGTCCAGGTTGGTGGTTCTTGAGAAAGGAGGAGTGCTTGTGTGGCAGAGCTGGCTGTATAGAA